>JAGDQO010000702.1:50000-217500 GCA_018342035.1 Solanum appendiculatum | reverse complement strand
TCTGGAATAGTCTTGATCATTTCTTTTAGTTTCTTCACCAATTTTATATCTTCTATGTTAAAGGTTTTTTGACCTTTAGATCCTGTTTTAGAGTATAAAGGTCCAGCTACTTTTCCTAGATCTTTTATAAAATTTCTAGCATAATTTAAAATTCCTAGAAATTTTTGTAGTTCTTTAGTTTTATCTAACTTATCTGGCATGTCTAAAATTTTCTTTGATATATGAGGCTGAAGACTTATCTTTCCTTCTCCTATTATTACTCCTAAGAATTTAATATGAGTCTTACATAATTCCATTTTCTTTTTACTTATTATTATTCCATTGTCTACTAATAATTTAAAAGCTTTTTGTAAATGTCCTAAGTGTTCTCCCATATTCTTGCTAAATACTAGGATATCATCTACATATACCATAATGAAAATTTTGTATTCTCCAAATATATTATCCATTTTTCTTTGGAATATTGGAGGAGCAGTCTTTAGTCCGAAAGGCATTACTAACCATTCGAAATGTCCTTCAGGACATGTAAAGGCAGTCCATGGTATACTTTCATTATCCATTTTAATCTGCCAATAACCAGATTTACAATCAAATTTACTAAACATTTTTCTTCCTTGTATTCTATTTATTAATTTTGTTTTGTCAGGAAGTTTGTAACCATCCATTCTAGTATTGTCATTCAGTCTTTTATAATTTATTACCATTCTAGCTTTCCCTCTTACTATTTCACTATGATTTCTTACTATAAAAGCAGCAGATCTGTTTTTGGATGTTGATCTTCTTATTACTCCTAGTTTTAATAGTTCTTTTATTTGAGTCTCAAATTCTATTAAATCTTCATTTGTTGATTCAATTGAAGCCGTTTTTACCACATATTCTGGGTTTATTATGTCTAGTTTACATTTTATTTTATTAGCTTCCCAATGTTTTAAGGGATTTTCACCTATTATTTCTAATTCATCAAGAATCTGCACTATTCTTTCTAAATCTTTTTGATCTTTTATTATACCTATCTGTTGAATTCCTTTCTTAAAATTATATAGTTCTGTATTTATTTCTATTAATGAATATTCTTTTTCATTTTCTTCTATTGTTATTAATTCTAATTCTTCATTTATTTGTTCACAGGTATCACACTTGCAGTCTTTTTTATTACATTTTAATTTTTCTTCTTTAGGTTTATTGTATCTGAACCTATTTTCAGTATTTGTAGTTACTACTGCTGTTTGTGTTATGTTTTTAGATAGGATTACTCCATCTCTTGTTAATAAACAGCTTCCATTATTATGTAATAAAAAATCTAAACCTAATACAAAGTCTACCTTTATGTTAAGATCTCTTACCCATATTTTTTCCAATTTGTATGTTGGATTATAAAAACTGGTACAACTGTTCTTGAAACTTATTATTTCTAATTCATCAAGAATCTGCACTATTCTTTCTAAATCTTTTTGATCTTTTATTATACCTATCTGTTGAATTCCTTTCTTAAAATTATATAGTTCTGTATTTATTTCTATTAATGAATATTCTTTTTCATTTTCTTCTATTGTTATTAATTCTAATTCTTCATTTATTTGTTCACAGGTATCACACTTGCAGTCTTTTTTATTACATTTTAATTTTTCTTCTTTAGGTTTATTGTATCTGAACCTATTTTCAGTATTTGTAGTTACTACTGCTGTTTGTGTTATGTTTTTAGATAGGATTACTCCATCTCTTGTTAATAAACAGCTTCCATTATTATGTAATAAAAAATCTAAACCTAATACAAAGTCTACCTTTATGTTAAGATCTCTTACTCATATTTTTTCCAATTTGTATGTTGGATTATAAAAACTGGTACAACTGTTCTTGAAACTTATAGTTGCTTTATTTACATAATGTCTATACGTATTATATGATCCATCCATTTGCATGGATATTTGAGGACTTGGTAGTTCTTGTATTAAATTTGGTGGTACTATTTTACTACTTAGAATACTCTTTGTACAACCTGAGTCTACTAATGCTAAAGTTTCTATTTCATAGTCTTGAATTCGTATTCTTGCCAGAATTTTTATTGTACTTATCTTTTTATCTTCATTACATATTAAATTACTTGTACTCATGTCTATTAATTCTTCTTCAGATTCTTCTAGGTTTAATTCTTCTTCTATTTTTTCTTTGTTTTTATCTATCTTTCCTAGTCGTTTTTCTAGGATTTCTACTCTTTCTTTTAAAAGTCTGATTTCTTTTTCTAAATCTATTTGTTTTTCTTTCCCAATTTCCAAAGGTTTTTGATTTTGTGGTGATTTTTCTATCATTATTATTTTTTCTATGCATGATATGCATCCTTCTATATAACAATTCTTACATTTGGCTCTTTTATTTCTTCCTGGATACCAATGACATATATAACATTGGTTACTGTCCAATCCTTTTCCTTGCTCAAAATTGTGTTCACAAATTTCATTTATATTTACCATATTATGATTTTCTTCATCTTGTATATTTAGGTTTTCTAATCCTATTGTATTAATAAATTCATCTTGTTCCGAATCAGAAGATTCTTTCTTCTGATCATCATTTACTTCCATACTTATTATAGAATATATGCTTTCATTGTCTGACATGTATTCATCAACATTTATTAAAGTTTCTTGAAAGTCTTCAATTAATTGAGCATTTCTTGTTCTACTATTATTTCTTTTGGGACAAGTATTAGCCAAATGTTCTTGGCTTCCACAAGTAAAACATTCTAATTTATTTTTATAATTTCTATTTGTATTATATTTTCTTACATGTCTATATTTATCTAAATATGGTTTTCTTGCCATAGATTTTCTTAGATAGTATTTTCTTTTTGGATAATTTCTATAATTCCTTTTATTTCTTTTATACCTACTTTGTCTCTGTTCATCTTTATCATAATTTTGTGTAGTGTATATACTTTTACAGAAATTTGTCTCATTTTGTTTTAACTGTTTTTGTATCTGTATATTGGTACATTTTTCTTGTAGAATAGCCATTATATGTTGTATTCTTTGCCCTATTGACCACTTTCCATCTGGGTTTTGTATTACCCCTTCTCTTTTGTACCATTTTTCTTCTATTTCTCTACCTAGTGCTCCTGGTAACTTATTAAAAAGTTTCTTTCCTAAATTTGTATCAAAAGCGTTTCCACTTATGCTACAATAATAGAAATATTCATTTAAAAATTCTTTTATACTAAACCAATTACTTATGTTTAGTTGTTCCAATTTTATTACAGCATTTCTTTGTAACGTTATTAATCCACTATTAGGGTCTTCTCCTGTTATTAAACTATGTATTTTATTTGTGAAGTTATAAGCGTTAGCTCCCATATTTACCATTCCTTGAAATTCTTCAGGAAATTCTGTCTTGTTAGCTTCCCATAACCCCTTAGTAGATTCTCCTAAGAAAGTTTCCATGTATCTATACATGGTTTCTGCATCATTATCTTGATTAGTCTGTATGTAATCTGCAACCACTATGCTTTTCCATAAATCTATTACGGAATTCCATAGCGGAGGATCATGTGCAGCTATATTTAGTATTTTACCCTTATTTCCCCCTTCTTGGAGCCTTATTGGTTCTTCAATGGGTTGTCTTTTTCCTTTAGGTTTTAAATTCTCTGTTTTTATATCTGGATCTACTCTGTATACTCTATATCTTGGTAAATTTCCAGTGTTATTTTGTACTGGCGGCATATTTTTTGTCTTTTGAAATGGACTCGAACTACTCGAGGCACTTTCCATTAATTCTTTTAAGCTAATATCTGTTTCACTAATTATGGACTCATACTCTTCTTGTTCGTATTTATAATCTTGATTTCTGTATCCATAATTATCTTGTCTTAATCTACACATTTTGAAATGTTCTTCTACCTTTTCGAATGTTATTTTTGATAGCTTACATCCTTTACATTTGAAAACAATGTTTTTGTTATTATTATGTATTTGTTTTGCCTTTTTAATGGATTCATCTACTTCAAAATCTTCGTCTTCTAAAACTTGTATATTCATTTGTTCTTCTTCTACATCTTCTTCTTGAATTTCTTTCTGTTCGGTGTAACTATAATCTGTAAATCTTATAGATGTTTGTCCTCTACTATTAGTATACATTAAATGATCTTTTGGTTTTAGAATTTCTTTTTTACTTAAATTTTCTAGATTCCATTCTAAACCTGCATATTCTTCAGAGTTTATTTTTAAAGGTTTCATTACCTTGATTCCTTTATCTCCCATTAAACCTACTACATCTTCTACTTTTAACTTGAATTTTGTATTACTATTTGTTGCAATTTTTCCTATAAATCCTACACAAATTAATAGATTATTACCACCTATCATTTCTTCGTATCCTTTTGTCTGTATTCCTATTTTTATGTGATTAGCAAAGTCTTTAGTACTTAACATGAAGTCTGGACTACAATAGAATAATCCTCCATTGTTAGTCATGTCTACTTCTGTTAAACCTATTATAGATTTCTTTAGTTCTGTCCATCTGTCATCATAAATAGTTATTAAAACTTTAGTTCCTAAATTTTTTCTTGTTAATCCTTTTAACCCTATTACAATCAAACCCATATGCATTAAATTCATATTTGAGTTTTTTATTTGTCTTAACGATTCTTGGCTTATTAAACCTAAGCTACTAGTATCTTCTCCTATAACACATAATTGTTCTTCTCTATAGTGTTTGTATAATTGAGCTTGTCCTGAAAAGAAACCAGTATTGTATAGTATTTTTGGGTTTAATAGTTTTAATCTATTTTGTTGGAAAATCTGTATATCTTTGTCTACATCTATAACTTCTTCTAATTGTTGACTACTACTAGCTTTATTTTTTGAAGAGTGTAAAATTTTTGCCAATATTCCTCCTTTTAAGCTGTCTTGGGAGAAACTGGATCTGGGTCTATCTGTTGTTCCCGTTGTTCTTCTTTTAATAGGAAAAAGGTCCATGGTTTATTTTTTATATTTACTTTTCTGTCTTCTTTTGGAGTGATTTCTATTCTTTTTAATTGTTCTATTAATTGATCTATGTTATTTTCTTTTATGACTTGCTTCTGATCCTTTAATTGTTCTTTATTAATTTTATCTATTTTATCGTTTAATTCTAATAATAGTAAGATTATTATATTATTTTGTTTTATTGCAGTATTATCAGCTTTTCCTAAAGGTTTGTGATCAGATAAACCTTCTGGGCTTGGTGAGATTTCTTCTGCTTTTTTGAATATTTCTAAATATAAAGGATTGTTCATGAAAGTACAATTGTTTTTACTATTCCTAATTCCAATTTTAATTCTTTAATTTCTTGATTTAGATTTTCTTCTAAAATTTCTTTAGAAATATTTTCTTTATTCTGTAATTTTCTTTCTAAATTCTTATGCTGTTCTTTTAGATATTCTAAATTATTTTCTAATTTATCTAATAATTTGTTTTGTTTTGTTTGTAGGTCTTTGAATTCTTCTAAAGCTTTTAGAATTTTTACTTGTTCTAATTGGGTATTTTCTCCTAAGTTTATAATTAAATCTGTAATACTATTTAATTGATGGTCTGAACTATGTAATATATGTTCTCCTGCAATGAAATTATATATATACACACACACATGTGTATATATATATACACACACACATGTATATATATATACACACACACATGTATATATATATACACACACACACACATATATATATATATATACACACATATATAATACCTATGAAGTCTCATAAACAATACAAAAATGGTCAACTAGAAACTTAGGCTCTGATACCAAAATGGATTGGACTTATATAAGATGTTTCAATAGTATATTTCAAAATAGAATGTTAGAAAAATTAGTGGATTGATTCAATAGAGTTGTAAATCCTACTTAGTACTCTCTCTTTCTTACTTCCTTTAAATATATAAATAGCTTGTTTTATATTGTTCTAATATGAATCCATAATCAGTGAAACAAATTTTAGTATATTAAAATGGCCATGATATGTTGTATTCTTTGTCCTATTGAACACTTTCCTTCTGGATTTTGTATTACTCCTTCTCTTTTGTACCATTTTTCTTCTATTTCTCTACCTAATGCTCCTGGTAACTTTTTTAATAAGTTACCAGGAGCACTAGGTATAGAAATAGAAGAAAAATGGTACAAAAGAGAAGGAGTAATACAAAATCCAGAAGGAAAGTGGTCAATAGGACAAAGAATACAACATATCATGGCCATTTTACAAGAAAAATGTACTAATATACAAATACAAAAACAGTTAAAACAAAACGAGACAAATTTCTGTAAAAGTATTTATACAACACAAAATTATGATAAGGAAGAACATAAACCAAGTAGATATAAAAGAAATAAAAAGAACTATAAAAATTACCCAAATAGGAAATATTATTTAAGAAAATCAATGGCAAGAAAGCCCTATTTAGATAAATACAGACATGTAAGGAAATATAATACAAATAGAAATTATAAAAATAAATTAGAATGTTTTACTTGTGGAAGTCAAGAACATTTGGCTAATACTTGTCCTAAAAGAAATAACAGTAGGACAAGAAATGCTCAATTAATCGAAGACTTTCAAGAAACTCTAATAAATGTAGATGAATACATGTCAGATAATGAAAGTATATACTCCATAATAAGTATGGAAGTAAATAATGAACAGAAGAAAGAATCTTCTGATTCTGAACAAGATGAATTTATTAACACAATAGGATTAGAAAAGCTAAATATACAAGATGAAGAAAATCAAGCTATGGTAAATATAAATGAAATTTGTGAACATAATTTTGAGCAAGGAAAAGGTTTAGACAGTAACCAATGTTATATATGCCATTGGTATCCAGGAAGAAATAAAAGAGCCAAATGTAAGAATTGTTATATAGAAGGATGCATATCATGTATAGAAAAAATAATAAAAATAGAAAAAGAACCACAAAAAAATATAATTAATAAACCCTTAGAAATAGGAAAGGTAAAAGTATTAGATTGTGAAACTGAAATAAAACTTCTAAAAGAAAGAGTAGAAATTTTAGAAAAAAGATTAGAAAAGATAGATAAAAATAAAGAAAAGATGGAAGAAGTTTTACGTCCAGAAGAACAAGAATCAGAAGAAGAGTTAATAAATACCGTTACAAGTAATCTAATATGTAATGAAGACAAAAAGATTAGTACAATAAAAATCCTAGCAAGAATAAGAATTCAAGATTACGAAATAGAAACTTTAGCATTAGTAGACTCAGGATGTACTAAAAGTATTTTAAGTAGTAAAATAATACCACCAAATTTAATACAAGAATTACCCAGTCCTCAAATATCCATGCAAATGGATGGATCATTTAATACTTATAAACATTACGTAAACAAAGCAACTATAAGTTTTAAGAATAGTTGTACAACTTTTTACAAACCAACTTACAAATTAGAAAAAATATGGGTAAGAGATCTAAATATAAAAGTAGATTTTGTTTTAGGATTAGATTTCTTATTACATAATAATGGAAGTTGTTTATTAACTAGAGATGGGGTAATTTTATCTAAAAATATAACACAAACGGCAGTAATAACTACAAATACTGAAAATAGGTTCAGATATGATAAACCTAAAGAAAGAAAATTAAAATGCAATAAAGAAGACTGTAAGTGCGAGACTTGTGAACAAATAAATGAAGAATTAGAATTAATAACCATTGAAGAAAATGAAAAAGAATATTCTTTAATAGAAATAAACACAGAACTATATAATTTTAAGAAAGGAATCCAACAGATAGGAATAATAAAAAATCAGAAAGATCTAGAAAGAATAGTTCAGATACTAGATGAATTAGAAATAATAGGGGAAAATCCTCTAAAACATTGGGAAGTCTATCTTTTCTAATCTTTTTTCTAAAATTTCTACTCTTTCTTTTAGAAGTTTTATTTCAGTTTCACAATCTAATACTTTTACCTTTCCTATTTCTAAGGGTTTATTAATTATATTTTTTGGTGGTTCTTTTTCTATTTTTATTATTTTTTCTATACATATCAAATCTACTTTTATATTTAGATCTCTTACCCATATTTTTTCTAATTTGTAAGTTGGTTTGTAAAAAGTTGTACAACTATTCTTAAAACTTATAGTTGCTTTGTTTACGTAATGTTTATAAGTATTAAATGATCCATCCATTTGCATGGATATTTGAGGACTGGGTAATTCTTGTATTAAATTTGGTGGTATTATTTTACTACTTAAAATACTTTTAGTACATCCTGAGTCTACTAATGCTAAAGTTTCTATTTCGTAATCTTGAATTCTTATTCTTGCTAGGATTTTTATTGTACTAATCTTTTTGTCTTCATTACATATTAGATTACTTGTAACGGTATTTATTAACTCTTCTTCTGATTCTTGTTCTTCTGGACGTAAAACTTCTTCCATCTTTTCTTTATTTTTATCTATCTTTTCTAATCTTTTTTCTAAAATTTCTACTCTTTCTTTTAGAAGTTTTATTTCAGTTTCACAATCTAATACTTTTACCTTTCCTATTTCTAAGGGTTTATTAATTATATTTTTTTGTGGTTCTTTTTCTATTTTTATTATTTTTTCTATACATGATATGCATCCTTCTATATAACAATTCTTACATTTGGCTCTTTTATTTATTCCTGGATACCAATGGCATATATAACATTGGTTACTGTCTAAACCTTTTCCTTGCTCAAAATTATGTTCACAAATTTCATTTATATTTACCATAGCTTGATTTTCTTCATCTTGTATATTTAGCTTTTCTAATCCTATTGTGTTAATAAATTCATCTTGTTCAGAATCAGAAGATTCTTTCTTCTGTTCATTATTTACTTCCATACTTATTATGGAGTATATACTTTCATTATCTGACATGTATTCATCTACATTTATTAGAGTTTCTTGAAAGTCTTCGATTAATTGAGCATTTCTTGTCCTACTGTTATTTCTTTTAGGACAAGTATTAGCCAAATGTTCTTGACTTCCACAAGTAAAACATTCTAATTTATTTTTATAATTTCTATTTGTATTATATTTCCTTACATGTCTGTATTTATCTAAATAGGGCTTTCTTGCCATTGATTTTCTTAAATAATATTTCCTATTTGGGTAATTTTTATAGTTCTTTTTATTTCTTTTATATCTACTTGGTTTATGTTCTTCCTTATCATAATTTTGTGTTGTATAAATACTTTTACAGAAATTTGTCTCGTTTTGTTTTAACTGTTTTTGTATTTGTATATTAGTACATTTTTCTTGTAAAATGGCCATGATATGTTGTATTCTTTGTCCTATTGACCACTTTCCTTCTGGATTTTGTATTACTCCTTCTCTTTTGTACCATTTTTCTTCTATTTCTCTACCTAGTGCTCCTGGTAACTTATTAAAAAGTTTCTTTCCTAAATTTGCATCAAAAGCGTTTCCACTTATGCTACAATAATAGAAATACTCATTTAAGAATTCTTTTATACTAAACCAATTGCTTATGCTTAATTGTTCTAATTTTATTACTGCGTTTCTTTGTAAAGTTATTAATCCGCTATTAGGATCTTCACCTGTTATTAAACTATGTATTTTATTTGTGAAATTGTAAGGATTTGCTCCCATATTTACCATTCCTTGAAATTCTTCAGGAAATTCGGTTTTATAGGCTTCCCATAATCCTTTGGTAGATTCACCTAAAAAGGTCTCCATGTATCTGTACATGGTTTCCGCATCATTATCTTGATTAGTCTGTATGTAGTCTGCAACTACTATGCTTTTCCATATATCTATTACAGAATTCCATAGCTGAGGGTCATGTGCAGCTATGTTAAGTATTTTTCCTTTATTACCCCCTTCTTGGAGCCTTATTGGTTCTTCTATAGGTTGTCTTTTTCCTTTAGGTTTTAAATTTTCAGTTTTTATATCTGACTCTACTCTGTATACCCTATATCTTGGTAAATTTCCAGTATTGTTTTGTACTGGAGGCATATTACTTGTCTTTTGGAATGGACTCGAACTACTCGAGGCACTTTCCATTAATTCTTTAATACTAAAATTTGTTTCACTGATTATGGATTCATATTCTTCTTCTTCTTCTTTTTGTTTTATATATCCATAATTATCTTGTCTTAATCTACATAATTTGAAATGTTCTTCTACATGTTCAAATTTTATCTTTGATAGTTTACATCCTTTGCATTTAAATACAGTATTTTTATTATTATTATGTATTTGTTTTGCCTTTTTTATAGATTCGTCTACTTCAAAATCTTCATCTTCTAATACTTGTATATTCATTTGTTCTTCTTCTACATCTTCTTCATGAATATCTTTTTGCTCAGTATAACTATAATCTGTAAATCTTATAGATGTTTGTCCTTTACTATTAGTATACATTAAATGATCTTTTGGTTTTAGTATTTCTTTTTTACTTAGATTTTCTAAATTCCATTCTAATCCGGCATATTCTTCCGAATTTATTTTTAAAGGTTTCATTACTTTTATTCCTTTGTCTCCCATTAAACCTACTACATCTTCAACTTTTAATTTAAATTTTGTATTACTATTGGTTGCAATTTTTCCTATGAATCCTACACAAATTAGCAAATTATTTCCACCTATCATTTCTTCGTATCCTTTTGTCTGGATTCCTATTTTTATATGATTAGCGAAATCTTTAGTACTTAACATGAAATCTGGACTACAATAGAACAAACCTCCATTATTTGTCATGTCTACTTCTGTTAGTCCTATTATTGATTTCTTTAGTTCAGACCATCTGTCATCATAAATGGTTATTAAAACCTTAGTTCCTAAATTCTTTCTTGTTAGTCCTTTTAAACCTATTACAATTAAACCCATATGCATTAAATTCATATTAGAATTTTTTATTTGTCTCAACGATTCTTAACTTATTAATCCTAAACTACTAGTGTCTTCACCTATAACACATAATTGTTCTTCTCTATAATGTTTGTATAGTTGAGCTTGTTCTGAAAAGAAACCAGTATTATATAGTATTTTTGGGTTTAGTAATTTTAATCTATTCTGTTGGAAAATCTGTATATCTTTATCTACATCTATAACTTCTTCTAATTGTTGACTACTACTTGCTTTGTTTTTTGAAGAGTCTAATATTTTTGCCAGTATTCCCCCTCTTAAGCTATCTTGGGAAAAACTGGATCTGGGTCTGTCCGTTGTTCTTCTTTTAAACGGAAAAATGTCCTTGGTTTATTTTTTAATGTTACTATTCTATCTTCTTTTGGAGTGATTTCTATTCTTTTTAATTGTTCTATTAAGTGATCTATATTATTTTCTTTTATAACTTGTTTTTGTTCTTTTATTTGTTCTTTATTAAGTTTATCTATTTTGTCGTTTAATTCTAATAATAGTAAGATTATTATATTATTTTGTTTTATTGCAGTATGATCAGCTTTTCCTAAAGGTTTATAATCTGATAATCCTGCAGGGCTAGGTGAAATTTCTTCTGCCTTTTTAATTATTTCTAAGTATAAAGGGTTATTCATGAAAGTACTATTGTTTTTACTAAACCTATCTCTAGTTTTATTTCATTTAATTCTTGATTAAAGTTTTCTTCTAACTTTTCTTTAGGACTATTTTCTTTATTCTGTAATTTCTTTTCTAAACTTTTATGCTGTTCTTTAAGGTATTCTAAATTATTTTCTAATTTGTCTAATAATTTATTTTGTTTTGTTTGTAGGTCTTTGAAATCTTCTAATGCTTTTAAAATCTTTCCTTGTTCTAATTGAATGTTTTCTCCTAGATTTATAATTAAGTTTGTAATACTGTTTAATTGTTGATCAGAACTATGTAATAAATGTTCTCCTGAGATAAAATTACACCTTAATAAAGATTCGTCTTTTAATCTTCTGTATTTCTTTTCTAGGATTATTTTAAGATCTAAATACTCTAATTCCTTTAATTTAGCTATTTTGCCTTTCTATTATTATTACTATTTTTATTTTTATTGTTTTTCTTTATTAGTAACTGTATATATCTAGCTTCTAATTTAGATAACTTTGTTATTAAATATTCTAATCTGTTTATATCTGTTTTATTTTTATTTAAAATCTTATATTCTGGGTATAAAGCGTTAATTCTTTCTTTTATTCTTCTTACTCTAGTTTTCATTTATCCTAGAGGTATCCAAATTGGTCTTTCTTTTTGAAAATTTATTCTTGATTGTGTGTGGTGTATATCTGTCTCTAAACCTTGGATTTCCCAATCTATATATTGATAGAGTCTTTCAGCTTCTTCTTCGTAAGTAAGTATAGAGTTTTTAAACTTTTTTAATCTATCTTCTGTAAAACTTTTATATAGAGTATCTTTTAATTCTATTAGTTTTTAAATTTTAAATCTTAATTCTTTTATATACTGTAATTCTCTTAGTATATTTGAATAATTAAATGCTAGTAATCTAGTTAAAGGATGTCTTTTCATGTACTTAATTAACCAAGTGGGTAATCTTTTATTTTTTGTAACAAATATTTCCTTAACCTTCTTCTTATATAGATATCGTAATTAATATTATTTAATTCTATACTAGTGAATGATCTAACTTGATAGTATTCTGGGTGATTATAGTCTAAAGTTTTATCTATATTTTATGATATTTCTATAAATTTTTCTCTTAATTCTTCTAATTTTTCTATTTGTACTTCTTCTCTATGAGCTAATTGATTATGTAATCTTATATAATTATAATACCTATGAAGTCTCATAAACAATACAAAAATGGTCAACTAGAAACTTAGGCTCTGATACCAAAATGGATTGGACTTATATAAGATGTTTCAATAGTATATTTCAAAATAGAATGTTTCAAAAATTAGTGGATTGATTCAATAGAGTTGTAAATCCTACTTAGTACTCTCTCTTTCTTACTTCCTTTGAATATATAAATAGCTTGTTTTATATGTTTAGTAAACTTCTCCCAAAGTTTTTTTTTGGGTGGCATTCCGAGAAAAAAAATTAATACCATGGCATTTTATTTAACATCTAAATAGATGTTAAATAAAATTTTAAATAAAATTAACCAGGTCTTGAGCAAATTGTTCCATTGTAGGATTGTACCCTGAACTTTTATATTTACCATAGCTTGATTTTCTTCATCTTGTATATTTAGCTTTTCTAATCCTATTGTGTTAATAAATTCATCTTGTTCAGAATCAGAAGATTCTTTCTTCTGTTCATTATTTACTTCCATACTTATTATGGAGTATATACTTTCATTATCTGACATGTATTCATCTACATTTATTAGAGTTTCTTGAAAGTTTTCGATTAATTGAGCATTTCTTGTCCTACTGTTGGCCCCATCGTCACATGCTTCTTCATTGATTGCCTTTAGTGCTTGCTTTCCTCATCCCTTGCGTCTATATCCTTATTCCTTATGCTTTCTATCGTCATCCCTTACGTCTATATGCTCTCTATCGTCATCCCTTACGTCTTTGTTTGTTGTCTTCATTATGCTCTCTATCGTCATCCTTAAATTTTCAGTTTTTATATCTGACTCTACTCTGTATATCCTATATCTTGGTAAATTTCCAGTATTGTTTTGTACTGGAGGCATATTACTTGTCTTTTGGAATGGACTCGAACTACTCGAGGCACTTTCCATTAATTCTTTAATACTAAAATTTGTTTCACTGATTTTTTTTAAACCTTAGTTCCTAAATTCTTTCTTGTTAGTCCTTTTAAACCTTTATATTTACCATAGCTTGATTTTCTTCATCTTGTATATTTAGTTTTTCTAATCCTATTGTGTTAATAAATAACTTCTTCTAATTGTTGACTACTACTTGCTTTGTTTTTTGAAGAGTCTAATATTTTTGCCAGTATTCCTCCTCTTAAGCTATCTTGGGAAAAACTGGATCTGGTATAAACTTTCAAGAAACTCTAATAAATGTAGATGAATACATGTCAGATAATGAAAGTATATACTCCATAATAAGTATGGAAGTAAATAATGGGTTTAATTGTAATAGGTTTAAAAGGACTAACAAGAAAGAATTTAGGAACTAAGGTTTTAATAACCATTTATGATGACAGATGGTCTATATATATATATATATATATATATACAGTTATATATATATGTATATATACATATACATATATATATATATACATATACATATATATACATATACATATATATATATATACATATACATATATATATATATATACATATACATATATATATACATATATATATATACATATACATATATATATACATATATATATATACATATACATATACATATATATATATACATATACATATATATATATATATATATATGTATATTCATATATACGTATGTATATATATATATACGTACGAGCTTCGGTTAAATCATTAAAACCTTTGAATAAAGGGACTGGAGTATTTTTATAGCATCTACAACTTCTAACCATGTCTGAAAAACTCCTTGTTTCTGTCCTTTAATTACTGAGTAAAACTTGATTTTTTTGGCTAAATTTTTGTCTGTGAAATAATGGCTTAAGGCATTTATAGTAGAAATGAAATAGCTATTATTTCTTGGGCTTTTATTGTAGGATATCCACAAGTTGTCTATCAAGCATTTTTGTGGTTTGTCTATTAGATTTTACAACTTAAGTGATAAAAACCTTTAAAACTCACAATATTTTTGAATAATTGAAAAAATCATTGAAAAACCACAACCCTTTCCCATTTGGTATCAGAGCCATAAGATTCAGGAACTATTTTATATGAGACTACATAGAGATTATCAATATATAAAACTACATAATCTATTAGCTTATAGAGAACAAGTACAAGTTGAAAAACTAGAAGACTTAAGAGAAGAATTTTTAAAAATAATTGATAATATAGATAATAATTTAGATAAAAATCATCCAGAATATTACCAAGTAAAAAATTTTGCAAGTTTAGAATTAAATAATATTAACTACGATATATATATAAGAACAAAGTTAAGAAAACATTTGTTAGAAAAGATAAAATATTACCCTTTAGGTTAAAAAATATATGAAAAAACATCCTTTAACTCAATCTATAGCTTTTAATTATTGGATATTCCATAGAGATCTACAAGACATAAAAGAAACAAGATTTAAGATTAAAAAGTTAGTAGAATTAAAAATAATAATAAATAAAGAATTAGTAGAAGAAGTACAAAATAACTTCAGAGAAAGAATACTTACTTACGAAGACGTTGCAGAAAGATTAATATCTAATATAAATTGGGAAATTCTAGGACTAGAACGAAGAATAGAAAATACCCAATCCAGAATAGCTTTTCAAAAAAAATAGACCAATTTGAATTCCTTTAGGATAAATGGTTAAGACATCTAAGTTACAGAAATTAAGAAATAGAATTGACTCTTTATACCCAGAATATAAAGAATTAAATAAAAATAAACAAGACCAAAAGAGATTACATTTTCTTATAAAAAAAATATCAAAATTAAGAATAAAATATAATAAATAAAAATCATAGCTAAATTAAGAGATTTAGAATATTTAGATTTAAAAATAATACCAGAAAAGAAATACAGAAAATTAAAAGATGAAGCTGTATTAAAGTGTAATTTCAGTTTTGGAGAACATTCTTTACACGGACCAGATCAACATTTAAATAGTATTACAGATTTATTAATAAATCTAGGAGAAACAATACAACTAGAACAAGAAAAAATAATAAAAAATATAGAAAATTTAAAAGACTTGCAAATAAAACAAAATAAAATATTAGAAAGAATAGAACAAAATCAAGAATATTTAAAAAATCAGCAAGAAGATTTAACTAGAAAAACTAAAAGTCAAGATTATAAAGACATAAAAATAGGAAACTCTAATATATTAGAGAAAGATATAAAGGATTTAAAAGAAAAAATACTTAAAATAGAAGAAATTGTACTTTCATGAACAACCCTTTATACTTAGAAATATTAAAGAAAGCAGAATTAATACAACCAAACCCTGAAGGTTTATCTAATCATTTGCCCCAAGGAAAAGCAGATAGTATTATAATAAAACAAAATAATATAATAATTTTATTATTATTAGAATTAAACAAAAAATTAGATATAAATAATAAAGAAAAAATAAAAGAACAAAACCAAACAGTAAAAGAAAGTAATATAGAAGATTTAATAGATCAGTTAAAAAGAATAGAAATCACTCCAAAAGAGGATAGACAATTAAAATTAAAAAATAAACCATGGAAATTTTTCCGTTTAAAAGAAGAACCACAGATAGACCAAGATCAAGTTTCTCCCAAGATAGTTTGAGAGGAGGAATATTGGCAAAAATCTTAGACTCTTCAAAGAATAAAGCTAGCACTAGCCAACAATTAGAAGAAGTTATAGATGTAGACAAAGATATACAGATTTTCCAACAAAATAGATTAAAATTATTAAATCCTAAAATATTATATAATACTGGTTTCTTCACAGGACAAGCTCAATTATATAAACATTATAGAGAAGAACAACTTTGTGTTATAGGGAAAGACAGTAGCAGTTTAGGTTTAATAAGTTTAGAATCTTTAAAACAAATAAGAAATTCTAATATGAATTTAATGCATATGGGATTAATAGTAATAAGTTTAAAAGGATTAACAAGGAAAAATCTAGGAACAAAAGTTTTAATAACAATTTATGATGACAGATGGACTGAATTAAAGAAATCAATAATAGGATTAACAGAAGTAGATATGACAAATAATGGAGGAGTTTTTTATTGTAGTCCAGATTTTATGTTAAGTACTAAAGACTTTGCTAATCACATAAAAATAGGAATACAAACTAAAGGATATGAAGAAATGATAGGTGGAAATAATCTATTAATATGTATTGGATTTATTGGGAAAATTGCTACTAATAGTAATACAAAGGAATAAAAGTAATGAAACCCTTAAAAATAGATTCAGAAGAATATGCAGGATTAGAATGGAATCTAGAAAATTTAAGTAAAAAAGAAATACTAAAACCAAAAGACCATTTAATGTATACAAATAGTAAAGGAGAAACCTCTATAAGATTCACTGATTATAGTTATACTGAACAAAAAGATATAGAGGAAGAAGAAATAGAAGATAATGTAGAACAAATGAATATAGAAGTATTAGAAGAAGAAGATTTCGAAGTAGACGAATCTATAGAAAAGGCAAAACAAATACATAAGGATAATAAAAACACAGTTTTTAAATGTAAAGGTTGTAAAAAATCAAAAATAAAATTTGAAAATATAGAAGAACATTTTAAAAACTGTAGACTAAGACAAGACAATTATGGATATAGAAAACAAAAAGATGATGAAGAAGAATCCATAATTAGTGAAACAAATTTTAGTATTAAAGAATTAATGGAAAGCGCCTCGAGTAGTTCGAGTCCATTCCAGAAAACTAGTCAAATGCCACCAGTACAAACAAATACTGGAAATTTACCAAGATATAGAGTATATAGGGTAAATTCAGATATACCAACAGAAAATTTAAAACCAAAAGGAAAAAGACAACCTATAGAAGAACCTATAAGACTCCAAGAAGGAGGAAATAAAGGCAAAATACTAAATATAGCAGCACATGATCCCCAATTATGGAATTCAATAATTGATATTTGGAAAAATATAGTAGTTGCAGACTATATACAAACTAATCAAGATAATGATGCAGAAACCATGTATAGATACATGGAGACATTTTTAGGAGAATCTACTAAAGGATTATGGGAGGCATATAAGACAGAATTCCCTGAAGAATTTCAAGGAATGGTAAATATGGGAGAAAATCCTTATAATTTTACAAATAAAATACATAGTTTAATAACAGGAGAAGATCCAAATAGTGGATTAATAACATTACAAAGAAATGCTGTAATAAAATTAGAACAATTAAGTATAAATAATTGGTTTAGTATAAAAGAATTTTTAAATGAATACTTTTATTATTGTAGCATAAGTGGAAACGCTTTTGATACAAATTTAGGAAAGAAACTATTTAATAAATTATCAGGAGCATTAGGAAGAGAAATAGAGGAAAAATGGTATAAAAGAGAAGGTGTAATACAAAACCCAGATGGAAAATGGTCTATAGGACAAAGAATACAACATATTATGGCTATACTACAAGAAAAATGTACGAATATACAAATACAAAAACAGTTAAAACAAAATGAGACAAATTTCTGTAAAAGTATCTATACAACTCAAAACTATGATAATGATCATACCCAGAAAAGATACAAGAAGAATAAAAGGAATTATAAAAATAATAATTACTCAAGAAGGAAATATTATCTAAGAAAATCAAGTGCGAGAAAACCATATTTAGATAAATATAGACATGTAAGAAAATACAATACAAACAGAAATTATAAAAATAAATTAGAATGTTTTACTTGTGGAAGTCAAGAACATTTAGCTAATACTTGCCCTAAAAGAAATAATAGTAGAACAAGAAATGCTCAATTAATTGAAGATTTCCAAGAAACTTTAATTAATGTTGATGAATATATGTCAGACAACGAAAGTATATACTCAATTGTGAGTATGGAAGTAAGTGATGAACAGAAGAAAGAATCTTCTGATTCTGAACAAGATGAATTTATAAACACTATAGGATTAGAAAATTTAAATATACAAGAAGAAGAAAATAAAGACATGGTAAATATATCTCTAAATTGTGAACATAATTTTGAACAAGGAAAAGGTTTAGACAGTAACCAATGTTACATATGTCATTGGTATCCAGGAAAAAATAGAAGAGCTAAATGTAGTAAAAGTTATATAGAAGGATGTATACCATGCATAGAGAAAATAGAGAAATTAATAAATGAACCAATATAACCACCAGTAATAACTAAACCTTTAGAAATTGGGAAAATAAAAAAGATAGACTTAGAAGAAGAAATAAGATCTTTAAAGAAAGGGGTAGAAATCCTAGAAGAAAGATTGGAAAAAATAGATAAAAAGAAAGAAAAAATAGAAGAAGATTTACAACAAGAAAATTTAGAATAAGAAGAAGAATTAATAAATACTGATTCAAGTAATTTAATATGTAATGAAGATAAAAAGATAAGTACAATTAAAATATTAGCAAGAATAAAAATCCAAGACTACGAAATAGAAACTTTAGCATTAGTAGATTCAGGATGTACAAAAAGCATCCTAAATAGCAAAATTATACCTCCAAATTTAATACAAGATTTACCAAATCCACAAATATCCATGCAAATGGATGGATCTTATAATACATACAAACATTATGTAAGTAAAGCAACTATAAGTTTCAAGAATAGTTGTACAAATTTTTATAAACCAACCTATAAATTAGAAAAAATATGGGTAAGAGATTTAAACATAAAAGTAGATTTTGTATTATGATTAGACTTCTTATTACATAACAATGGAAGTTGTTTACTAACTAGAGATGGAGTAATTCTATCTAAAAACATCACTCAGACAGCGGTTATAACAACACCTGCAGAAAACAAGTTTAGATACATTAAACAACAGAAAGAAAAATGTAATAAAGAAAATTGTAAATGCGATTCTTGTGATTCTTGTGAGAAATTAAATATAGAATTAATAAAAGATGAAGAAACTGAAAAAGAATATACCTTAATAGAAATAAATACGGAAATATATGATTTCAAGAAAGGAATACAAAAAATAGGAATAATAAAAGATCAAAAAGATTTGGAAAGGATAATACATATTTTAGATGAATTAGAAATAATAGGAGAAAAACCTTTGAAGCATTGGGAAGCAAATAAGATAAAATGTAAATTAGACATCATAAACCCAGAATACATTGTAAAAACTGGTTCAATAGAATCAACAAATCAAGACTTAATAGAATTCGAAACTCAAATAAAAGAATTAATAGATTTAGGAGTAATAAGAAGATCAAAATCAAAACATAGATCTGCTGCCTTTATAGTAAGAAACCACAGTGAAATAATCAGAGGAAAGGCAAGAATGGTAATAAACTACAAAAGACTAAATGATAATACTAGAATGGATGGTTATAAACTACCAGACAAAACAGAATTAATAAACAGAATACAAGGAAGAAAAATATTTAGTAAATTCGACTGTAAGTCAGGATATTGGCAAATAAAAATGGAAGACGAAAGTATACCATGGACAGCTTTTACTTGTCCAGAAGGACATTTCGAATGGCTAGTAATACCTTTCGGTTTAAAAACTGCTCCACCAATTTTCCAAAGGAAAATGGATAGTATTTTTGGAGAATACAAGAACTTCATTATGGTATACGTAGATGATATACTAGTATTTAGTAAAAACATAAGAGAACATTTAGGACATTTACAAAAGACTTTTAAATTATTTGTTGATAATGGCATAATTATAAGCAAAAAGAAGATGGAATTATGTAAAACTCATATAAAATTCCTAGGAGTAATAATAGGAGACGGATAGATAAGCCTACAGCCTCATATAGCAAAAAAGATTTTAGAAATGCCAGACAAATTAGATAAAACTAAAGAATTACAAAAGTTCTTAGGAATATTAAATTACGCTAGAAACTTTATAAAAAATCTAGGGAAAGTGGCTGGACCATTATATTCCAAAACAGGGTCTAAAGGCCAAAAGACCTTTAATATAGAAGATATAAAATTAGTGAAAAAATTAAAAGAAATGATAAAAGACATTCCAGACCTTGTTCTACCTTTAGAAACAGATTATTTAATAATAGAAACAGATGGAAGCCTTGAAGGATGGGGAGCCGTCCTAAAAACTAGACCAAATAAATATAGCAGTAAAGGAGAAGAAAGAATTTGTGCTTATCAAAGCGGAAAATACAAAGAAAAGGGAAATTTAAGTAGCATAGATGCAGAAATTTTAGCAATAATTTATGGACTAGACAGTTTTAGATTATACATTTTAAATAAACCAGAAACTTTAATAAGAACATATTGCGAAGCAATAGTAAAATTCTATCAAAAAATGAATGAGAAAAAAAGTAGTAAGAGAAGATGGTTAAATTTTATAGACGCTACCTCTGTATATAATATAAGAATAGAGCATATATCAGGAAAAGAAAATAATCTGGCTGATCAATTAAGCAGAATGATAAAATAATCCTGATAAATTTTATTTTGAAAAATACTAATTTTTATTCTACAGTATGAATGCAGGGAAAGGTAAAGACAAGATGGAGGAATCCTCCGAACCATACAAAGACTTATACTTAAAGAGTTTATTAAGAAATACCCAATACAAGCCTCATACTATGTTGGAAAACCAAAATTTAGAAAGACTTCATTTCGGTTCAGAAAGCATGTTGGTTTATCCACCTTGTAATTTAAGTTTCAGACTGAAAGAAAATACTAGGATAGACAAACCACAAAAATGGTTGATAGACAACTTGTGGATATCCTACAATAAAAACCCAAGAAATAATAGCTATTTCATTTCTACTATAAATGCCTTAAGCCATTATTTCACAGACAAAAAATTCAAGTTTTACTCAGTAATTAAAGGACAGAAACAAGGAGTTTTTCAGACATAGTTAGAAGTTGTAGATGCTATAAAAAATACTCCAGTCCCTTTATTCAAAGGTTTTAACGATTTAACCGAAGTTCTTGATTTTGCAAGAGGAGAATTAGGTCCAAATTTCTACATAACTCCTTCAATTAGACATCAAAATACAAATATACTCCAATACCGAATCCAAAAAGACACAAACAAAGTTATTTTCTGTGATCATTGTTCAACCATGACTGAAGCCTTCAAACGTCTGAACAGTGAAAATGAGAAATTAAAGACAGAAAAAGAAAAGTTACTAGAAAAAATTCATACCCTTCAAGATAAAGAAAAAAACTCTTTACTATGAGTTATACCAATTAAGCCAAAACCAAAGTTCTCCATCTCCTATAAAAATGGATAAGATGGGTGTACATTCCCCAATGAATGTAGAGAAATCTACTATATCAGATAAAGATATAGCTAGTCCAGTTCAAACGGTAACTGGTAAAGACAAATCAAATCCGTTTATGGCTAACACTTTGCCAAAAAGTGTAAGAATACTCCCAGCAAGTTTCATTTTAGGAGAATCATCTTCAAAATCCATTCAGACTCAGAAAAAAACTAAAGGAATTAGTTTAAAAAAGACAAGACAAAAAAAAATAGAACATATGATTGAGAATGCCGTAAATAAGGTCTTAAAAGAAAAGACAAAGGAAGTTATACTAGAACATCCAAAACCAGAATCAGAAAGTTCAAGTTCAGGGTACAATCCAGCAATGGATCAATTCTCTCAAGACCCTAATGAAGACGATGACTCTGGCATGAGTTTTGATTCAATAGCGTTACATAATTTAGATACATAAGAAAGACAGACGCAAGCAATGATGTGTAAATTTCAAGACAGACGCAAGCAATGATGTGTAAATTTCAAGACGCAAGCAATGACGATAGTAAATAAAGACGTAAGGGATGAGGATAGCAAACACTAGATCAATCAACGAAGAAAGCATGTGACGATGGGGCCCACAGCGCACCCGGCATATTCCTTGTTAGATTTGAAATCCGGAGTTTGAAATCCAAGAAAAACCTCTTATAAATACTCTTCATTTCAACAAGAGAAGTAGAGAGCGAAGTAGAGAGAAAAAGAAAGCAAGAACAATTAAGAGAGAATCTCCAAGAAATTAGAAGTATTTTGTGAAAAAAAAAAGAAAAAAAAAAAGAGTGTTTTTGATTACTTTCAAGTCTGTAAAGTTTTCTTTCCAAGGTTAGTTTCAACCCACAGGGGACTCCCGAAAGGGAAATCTCTTTCTCCTAAGACATGTAAGTAGTTTATGCTTTTATAGTTTATGTAACTTATCTCCCTTTATGTATAATTATGTTTTAATTTATGAAATCAAGTAAATATGTTTGTTCATATTTGTTCGTAAGATTATGATAATAATTGTTTAACGTTGGAATAACCAGTTCTCTAAGCAGTTTTAAATAGTAACAATGGACTAACCTGTAAATTCCTAGGAATCTTTGAATGTCTGTTGAAGCCAGTTGTGCTGTTAAGACATTATTATCCAGGGTGTGGTTAGAGACGATTACTGTTTAAAGTAAGCTGTAAAGAAGAAAGTGAAACAGGGTTAAACAGTTGTTTAAAAAAAAAAAAAAAAAAACTTTGGGAGAAGTTACTAAAACTTATAGCTAAAAACTATTTATATGTTAAAGGAAAAAAGAAAGAGAGAGTACTGAGTAGGATTTACAACTTAAGTGATAAAAACCTTTAAAACTCACAATATTTTTGAATAATTGAAAAAATCATTGAAATATATATATATATATATATGTGTGTGTATATATACGTACGTATATATATATATATATATATATATATTAAAAAATTATTTTATCTTCCCTATATTAATTTGTACATAAACATGGAGTTTTAAAGATTTGAACATTTTAATATAGAAATATAATGATTTGAAAACTTTAGTACTTTCTTTGTTTTAATTTTTTTTGTCTTGTTTTTTTTTTAATTTGTTATATATTTGAAATTACATAATAAAAAAAAAGAGAGCTTAAAATCGCAATGTAACAATTTAAGATATTTTAAAAAAACATAGTTAAAAATCATATATGAAATTTGGTTGACTCTCTAATTCCATATCGAAACAAAAAAAGTAACATATATTGTTTGAAAATAACGTAAAAAGTACTATAAATCACAGTAAAATACAACTAAAAATATGTGAGAAACATATAAGAAATTTCATTGACTTTCCTAAAATCACTTGTGTCACATAAAATAGAACAGAAGGAGTAACATATTATTTGAAAATGACATAAAAGGTACTATAAATCACTATAAATTAACAATTTAAAATATTTGTAAGAAAATTTAGTTGACTCTTCAAATTCCATTTGTGTCACATAAATTGAAACAAAAAAACTAACATATGTTGGGCCCGTGCTGGCGCATTAACCTAATATCTAGTCCATTAAATACGTCTCTGGGACTTCTAAATTTGCGTTCCACTCGAGACCCGAGTTGCACAAATATATTCCCTCCTCCGTTCCGTTCCTATTTATATGTCGTTCTTAATACTCTCTTCGTCCAACAATAGTTGTTCACTATACTAAAATTAGTTGTCCAATAATACTTGTCCAATTTAGAAAATCAAGAGATAATTTACTCTTTGTGTCTATTTTACCCTTACTATTAAATACTATTTATTATCTAACACATTTTTCAAAGCATTAAATTTAATAAAGTCAAATGATAATATAATAATATTACCCCTATTATTTATTGTTTCTTAATGGGTGTGCCAAGTCAATAGTGGACAATTATTGTTGGACAGAGGGATTATTTATCATTATACAAAATCAATGTATAAATGACACTATTTTTTCTATTTAGCAGCCTTGAAAATATACATTTAACCAACTTAGAAAAACTAAGTAAATAATTCATGTTCATTGGTTAAATTAATTAATCAAAATAAATTAATCCATATTCATTGATTGAAAACTTGACTTTGAAAAAACATTAAATAAGGATAGAATAGTAAACTTACTTAGTTTTTAATACACGTAAAATTTAAAATGGTGATATATAAATAAGAACGGAAAGAGTATATAATAAAAGAATATTAGGCCCGTGCACGCATGGCCAATCATCATCTAGTTATTCCTAAACGAGCTACTTTCACATATAGTCATTTAAAATATTTTAATACAACTTTCACATACAATTTTAATACAACTTTAATACATATTTATATCAAATGGTTATTAAAGCTAACATTATGTCATATATGGTAATAAAAATAAAGTAACACTTAAAAGCGTAATTAATCAAATCGAATATATTATTTATGTAAAAATTCCTTATGTTTACTCGTGAATTTTAAAAAAAATTGAATTTTTATTATATTATTCAAATTTCTTCAATTTAAAATTTATGAACAATAATATGTGTATTATCTAAGTATTTCAATATATTTTCAAAATATTATTCCTCACCCCCTCCGTCTACATACATTGTTTTCTACTATATTTTAATTACTTTTTGCTAGTTTGATTTTGAATTAAAAAAATTGTGTTACACATAATAAGCACTCGAGTTTTCTTATATTTTATTTTAATATATAAATTCTTGAGTTTAAATTTAAGTTACTAAAACTTTTATATTTTAATGCTCAGTGAATTCATTATTTTATAAAAACTACACTATTTTGTCGTCAAAATTTCCTCGTTTAATATAATATTATACTATACATCAACAATTTAAAGGACAAATCTATAAGAAAAGTAGGGTATGAAATATAGCTA
This sequence comes from Solanum appendiculatum, assembly GCA_018342035.1. Taxonomy (NCBI): domain Eukaryota; kingdom Viridiplantae; phylum Streptophyta; class Magnoliopsida; order Solanales; family Solanaceae; genus Solanum; species Solanum appendiculatum. The sequence continues at coordinate 192,163 of JAGDQO010000702.1, read as the reverse complement.
TTATATATAGATAAAATAAACGATAAAATAGAATTATTAGATATTCTAAAGGAGACAAAATGAGAAGAAAAAATAAGGTAATCACGCAGTAGAGGGGGTTCAGAATCTGAAAAGTAAACACACGAACTAATAGAAGGGGTTCGACATCTACTATATATACATAAAAAATACATAAAAAATAATTTTAACCATGTATAAATAGTAATATTTTTTGTCGAAGAAGGTTTATTTTCTGCCGAAGGGGATTCGAATGAACCCCTAACAGTATGTTGGTTCCGCCCCAGATCACGCGATGTGCTCATGGATGATTGGTTGCTTCCTCTTGCGCTTGAGAGTAGGTTTAAAAAAATACAAAGTATCCGAACATATTGAAGCTACGTCAAGACACTGTTGCAACACTGTAACAAATTGTTGTTGTTTAGGATAATAAATGGTAACCCAATTTAGAACTATATATCCTTGAAAGATAACTTCACCATTTTTTGTGAGATGCAAGAGCTTTCTTGCTCCAACAAACAAACCGCAAACAGTAGGCAAATTGCAAATGTTCAATAATCGTTTCCAGCCATCTTGTTCCATAATCCATACTTGCAATTCTCTACTCCGAGTTTTCCCGCCATATAAACTAAGACAACCTTTTAGAGTAATCAAACGAAAGCAGTCTTCCTCGCCTACAAAATCCAAATTTGGTGTTGGAAATTTTTTTACTTCATCTGAAGTCACGTCAAAGTACATGATGGTAGAAGTTGTATCCACATATTGGTCAATTATCTTGTTCATAGACCAAAATGTACCATCTTGAGTGCTAATCCCCTTAGCACAGGATATGTAATATGGTTGTACTAGATGAGGGGGACTTGTTTTCCTTGTCCAAGAATGTTTAGACAAAGAGTAAACACCATAAAAAGATTTAAAGATTATTATAACCTTGTAGTCATCGATCCTAGAATCATAGCACAAACCACAAGCATTTGGAGGATCGTCTTTGTATTTCACATAAGGACATTCAAGAATTTGATATTCTCTGGTGGATGGATTCAACAAAAGATAAGTTTTGTAGGCCATACGGTTCTTTAGAAGAAGCAAGCCATCACATGAGCCCGAGACTTCAGATTCTTGGAATCTTTTTGGAGGAAAAAATTGGTTATGATCATCAATCGTAATTAATTGGGGACTTTCCGGATCTCTAAATTCAAAATTACTACTATATCTTTGTCGTAGGAGCAGCTTCTCACGGCCTACTGCTTTGGAATGATCACGGTGGTTCTTTTTAAAATTTCTATCACATATCATACCTTTCCATGACTTAGAAACTGATTTAAAACGCAACAAACTTTTAATTGGAAGACAAATAAACATGGAAAACATAATATCATCACATTCAAGGACCGTTCGTAAGTTTTTCTTTGACATTATGTCTGTTTTTTGGTTTGGAGAAAATTAAATGGCAGCGATGTGTATATAAGGTTAATTTAGTAGATGAAGGTATATATAGAAGGGAACTATCGGTTGTTGTGAGAAAAAAGGATTCGTGCTTGTATTAGGATTAAATTATTAATAAATACTTTCCTTTAGCGGCTTGTATTAGGATTAGGTATAGGTATATAAAAATTACTTAAATACACTTTTTTTTTTTTACCATAATCTTTAAAATTTCCTACCATCTAAAAAAACGTATCCGAATGTCCTATCTCCTCTATGAAATATCTCTTCCCTAAATATGTATCCGAATGTCCTATCTCCTCTCTGTATCCGAAATTCATAAATTTTAAATGATATTTTTTAATTTGAAAAAGAATAGGAAAATAATGTAATTAACTCTCAACAAGTATATATAGGAGAAGGTAGCATTATTGGACTAGCTAAAGGTTGCTAAGCTTGGCCCAAGCCCATCTAGCTTTTAGAAACCCAATTGCATACAGAATTTGTCTACTAGCTCCAGTTTCATTAATAATAACAGGACCTAATGCATTAGTCAAAGTCTAGAAAATACACATAGGATATCAAAAATGATAATAGGTTCAACTAACATCTAGCCTTACGGTGTACATATTTGTTACCTCTGGGAGGGGTCTGCTGGGTGTACATATTTGTTACTTCTGGGAGGGGTCTGCTGAAACATCGAAGCCCGGAGGAACAAATACAACGTCGTCCCACTGTGATGTCGAAGAATCCTGCAAAAATATGTTCATACTTTGTCAACAGCACCAGACTACATTACCGTCATTATGCTAGGCAGTGTGCATTTATAACAAGAAAGATGATGAACATAAATAAAAGAATAACGCATGTGGGTAGGTTAGGCATACGTCATGAGTTTGAACCATGGTACAAACAAAAACTCAGTATTTAAATGGAGAAAGGCAGAGGGGGGCGAGCTCATCCATCCATTGCGTTTTGAGTCGTGAGCTAGCAGGCCCTCGAGGATTTCTTGGTTGTTCAAAATAAAGAATTATAAATATAAGAGGTTAAAATGAGTAAGAGGACGACAGAGAAGTACAGCAAAATTTCCCGACATCATTTGTTGGATCAAGAACTTGGTTGAGGATTCTTACCTTCATACCTTGTATTATATCCTCCAGAACGCCAACCTAGTCAAATCAGATGAAAATTCTCGGTCATGAAGCTAAGACACCAACAATAGATAAACAGTAAACACCAACAGACGTACCTGAATATCTCCTTTCAAAGCGGGATTCAATCGCCCTTGCTGCTGAGAAGCTCTTACTAGTGAACTCTCTAGGTCCTCCTGCATAAGTTGACGAAATTTCAAGAAGGTAGATATATCAATGTATCACATTAGTGGATACTAACTCCAGACAATTAGCTTACCTTCCTGAAGAAAACAGGACGATATCTCTTGTTTTGGCTTCTTAGAATTAAGCTCCTCGACTGTAAATAAATATCAATCAGATGGATAGTTGTCATTTTAAATTTATGAGGTCGAAAAGTACAAAGGACCTTTATGTGGCATGAAATTGCCAGCCCAAAATTCATATAACCTTCGAATCTAACAATACAAAATCTGTTGTGAAATTATCTGAATGTGATATTCAATATGTTGGCATGCTACTTATTTCTTTATTTTTTAAAAGTGTGGTGTCCGCAACAAGTTGCATGCACCACGACAAGTCCACCGGATCCTACCAGTACAAGTATCGGATTACTCTACCCGCCAAAATATAGATAAATGGGAAGAAATCACCTAAACTTTTTTGCCTTTGCTAGGATTGGATACATGGTCTTCCATAGTCTTCATTCTAACTTCAACGAGCAATAGGACATACTTTTGAGTACATTTGGGCATGGTTCCAAACTAATCTAACACCGAAACAACTTTCAACTTATATTTGACACCATTTTTTTTACTGATTAGATTTAAGCAAATTGTGAAACATCGGCACCTTCATATGTTCTAAAGTTAAATTTGCATCATGCTTTACAGGCGTCAAAGGAATTCTTTTAACTAGGTAACATCATCCAAGAAGGTGAAAAAGAGCAATGCTAGGTTGTTTCAAGTGCATGGACAGCATTTTGGGTGGATTAATTCTTCTTTTTACGTTAATCACTTTAGGCATTTAATACAACACAGAGATTTAAAACAGATTGGGTCTTGTCAAGGCTTGAAGGTACCGGATGTTTCCCTGATTAATCTATCAGTTCTTTTGGCTACAAGTAAAAGAGAAGCCAATTCCATCTGCAGATCTGCTAAGTGTATCAATTGACTGTATGAGTATCGTGCCTATGGGTCCTCTTCCTCATCAACAGACCAATGTTATCAAAGGCGAAAAGCGCAAAATAGCATCAAAGATCAGTTGGGGTTTTAAGCGCAAAGTGAAATTGAAAAAAGGGTTGCGATAAAGTGAAATATAAATTGTTAAACCTTTTCTGGATTACGCTCAATGACAAGGAAAAGTATGCCTTGGATACTTGATGGCGACACTGAAGCACCTGCTAAGCAAGGTGAAACACTCAATATGTTTTGCACCTCGTTTTAGGCCTTAAGTGTGCCTTTGACAACACTGCAACTGACGTAGTCATCCTAGTTAAGATCATATTTCATTTAAAGCAGATGAAGCGAGCAAATCAGATACTTCCCCTCACACAGGAGGACATAGAAGTAAGCACAATTGTTAAGGCAGATGAGCATTTCCGCGTAGCTATAAATATCAATTATAGCTGAACATGTACCTGAAAAACTGGAACACCATAAAAGCTCTCATCAGTCGTTCCAGTCCTTTCCCTTTCCTAGTTAAAAAAGGCAGTAGAATACGATCAGCTTTAAATCATAGAAGTTAAAACTAATGGTGCACAAAATGATATTTTAAACATGCTGATTAAAATTTCTATGCACAAAACCATTTTTGGGAATATCCTCACAACAATATCACTTAAAAATGAGATCTCCTACCATTTGATGGACCGATTTAATGTCATGATGCTATGTTTTGGTCCACAACTGGTATATACATAATCTTTGTTAGGTATAAAGAAACTTACTGAGCAACAACTATCTTTTCGTCCAATTTAATCCAAAAGCAACGTCTGCCTATTACAAATTTATCTCGAAGATGAAGGAGAACATCTTAACGCTCATCTGAAGTGCCACAAACTTTCGGATTTAGTGTCAAGAGAGAAGTTCCTTCAAGCAAAAGTTTCTACTACTTATTGTACATGAAGTACATTTCAGAACTTAGATAGTCAAAAACTTTGGAATACTTTGCAATAATCATGAACCCCGAAGCTATGACTGTCTTCTATAATAGATTAATGGAGAACCCCAAAGTGAATAACCTTTTTTTATTAAGAACGGAAGAAACTGATTGACGTTAAGACAATACTTCTTTAAGGTAGACAAGCAAACTAAAATCAAATTCTCGAGATACCACTATGACGGCATGAGCACTCATCAACTTTCTTATAGATTTAAGAACACGCTTAGTCTACAATAAAATTACAAAATTTTGTATGACTAGATATGCACCTTTATTGCATTCTTTACTTGAGATGCCTCTGGTATCAACCTGAAAGCAACTCCATCAACTTTGAGCTGGAAAACCTGCATCATTGACCATCAATTAGACTGAATAACTATTTTCTTCCACAATCAAGAATCCAACTATCAGCCTCGGACAATCAAAAGACAGTTACTAGCTCAGTCCTCGTCCTACTCGCTTTTGACTAAAAATGTTGTCCTTGTGTTCAATGAAGTGAGACGAGAACTAAGAGGTCTCAAGTTCAAGTCCGAGCATAGGCAAGAAAAACACTAGGTGATTCTCCTATGCCTTTAGGAGAATTACCCTATAAAAATTTAAACAACAATCAAAACAAACATTATATATAAGCTAACAACGAACAATCTTAATAGCTCAATTGATTGACTAAAAGAATTTTCACCATTCGATACCCCATCTTGTAATCCCCTCCCTTACCCCCAACAAGCTGTCAGTCAAGCATAGCTAAAACATAACACAATAAACACATCGCAATACACAAGTCACAACAATGGCAAATTGAAGCTAACCTTGTTGAGAGCAACAGGAACAACCCGAGAGCCGTTTCACATAGAGGGGTCCATTGATTCCATCTGCTGACGAAGTGCTTCAGCATCACCTTCACTAAAGCAAAACAACCCCAAACTTTTTCCAGTACTAACACCCGAAACCAACACGAATTCTTGAGAAGCATTGCTCAGGGCATACACAGGTACTACACCCAAACGCTCTTCGATGGTTTCAGTAGATAAAGATTGCTTTTTAACACCAATTTTAGCCCATAGAGGTGAATTTTGAGAAGAATTAAGGGTGTTGAGTTGGGGAATAGTGGTTTGAATGAAATTGGTGAAATGGGTCTGCAGATTCTTGAAGGTTTGTTGAAGCTGTAGGTGTGGTGGTGTTGCTGGAGAAGAAGATGATTGTTTGGATTTGAAGAAATTCATGATTTTTTCTCTCTCTGTTTGGGAGCAATTACAGAGGAAATGGGTGAAAGGGTTTTTGAGGTTTTAAAAGCGGCTAAAAATTTTGAGGAGCAACAAAAGAAAGTACGAATTAGGCATAATACATGAAGGTGTCTTCTAATTTAGCTCTGACATATATTTTAGGTGATAATTTGAATTCTACACGGTATTATACATAACGTTCTATCTGTACCATGTTATGTATAATATAGAATCTAACTTAAGATCAAATATTGTGAAAAAGAAGGTAAATACACATATGAGAATTCTAGAATGAAGTATGAGTATATGTAAGCTATTTGTGTAACAATATATAAGGGTATATATGAGTCACTTTCAGATGAGGGGTATATCAATTATAAATGACAAAGTTGAGGAACATATCAGACCATTTTTCCTTTATTTATTTCAGTATACACTATAAATACTTAACCATATGTAAGTCCTAGATATCTCATAAAGCTTAGAAAAACCATTTAGAGAGAGAAAAACAATGGTTGTTTCTCCCAACTACTCAAGTCATTTCCTCTTCCACACTAGTTATTCTAAACTCAAAGTACCACATACAATATATTCATCATATGTCCCTTTATTGAAGAGAGAAAAAAATGCGAGTAAATTTATATATCTCTTCCCTAAATACGTATCCGAATGTCCTATCTCCTCTCTGATATATCTCTTCCCTAAATATGTATCCGAATGTCCTATCTACTCTTTGATATATCTCTTCCCTAAATATGTATCCGAATGTCCTATCTCCTCTCTGATATATCTCTTCCCTATGTATCCGGATGTAACCGAAATTCATAAATTTTAAAGAATTTTTGTAATTTGAAAGAGAATAGGAAAATAATGTAATTAACTCTTAACAAGTATATATAGGAGAAGGTAGCATTATTGGACTAGCTAAAGGTTGCTAAGCTTGGCCCAAGCCCATCTAGCTTTTAGAAGCCCAATTGCATACAGAATTTGTCTACAATTATCAAACACTTCTAGCTCCAGTTTCATTAATAATAATAAGGATAAATTATATGGAATGACAAATTTTACTAGGTTATTAGTCATTAAAGGTACAGTTTAATTTATTTACATTTAATAAAAACAGTTTGCTATATATGTAAGTTGCCCATTTAAATATGGGAAAAAAGAAAAGTGGGCCATACAAAGTATATTGAGTAGGTAAGTGCGACCCATAAAATCAAGCGAATCAAGCCCATCGCCGTCAATGTACCAATGGCCCACTACATTTAGTGGCCTTTTAGGATTATAATAGTATTATTTATTTGGGAAAATTACGTAGCTAAGTAAACTTATACTACTTAATTATCTATCATAGCTATAGTTTTCATTAATTACAATTCGAAACTAACTTTAAGGTATAATTTCATTCTCTCTCTCGCCTCTCTCCTCTCTTCCTCTCTCTCTCGCTTCTCTTCTGCTAATCTCTCTCTCACTTTATACAAACACAAATGTATAATTTGTGTTTGTATAAAGCGAGAGAGATAGGATATACAAATACATATACATCTCTCCGCCCTATACACTTATAATTATACATATACAAATCTTCCCCTGCCTAGTTCTCTTTTGTCTTTCTCTCTCTCTCTCTCTCTCTCTCTTTAACAAACACAAATGTATAAGATCTTGTCCTACCCAGTTCTCTTTTGCCTATCTCTCATTCGTGATTGTATAAAGCGAGAGAAATTGGATTTTGCCCTGCCCAGTTCTCTTTTGTCTGTTTCTCTCTCTCGTTTTATACAAACACAAATGTATAATTTGTATTTGTATAAAGCGAGAGAGATTGGATATACAATACAAATGTTTTAACTCGATTCAATTTTATACGAATTCAAATTATATGTAGAAATACAAATACAATACTTGATACATATACATATATACAATTATTTTGACACATATACATATGTATAATTCGACATATATACATATACAATTCGCCTCTCTCCACTCTCTGCCCTCTCTCACTTGCCTCTCTCCACTCTCTCCCAATCTCACTCGCCTCTCTCCTCCCTCTCCAAGTCTCGCTCGCCAGATATACAAATACATATGTATATCAGTTACATTTATACATTATTTTGACAGATATATATATACAATTCGCCTCTCTCCACTCTCTGCCCTCTCTCGCTCGCCTCTCTCCTCTCTCTCCCAATCTCGCTCGCCACCCTCCTCCTTATAAAATGTAGCTATGAATTGTAATTATCAAACTATAGCTATGGAGCATAATTAAAATATTTCGAGTGGCTATATGTGTCCTCTTTCAATTTTTAGACAAATTAATTAACCCAAATACTAAGCAATAATTTACCTTCTTATTAAATTCTTAATGGCAGCTGTAGAGTACTTTTTAAAGTTATGACCCCATTTATTTATTTAATAATAAATATGTAGAATATATTTTTTAAAATCATGTAAAAATTTGGATCACTAGGAGTAAAAATATTTCAAGTTATAACCTAGCATAAAATAGAAACAAATAGAAGCAAATAAATATGTTACTATAGTTCACGACTTTCAACTACTGAGGTTGTAAGAGAGAAAATGAATCAAAACATCGATCGTTCTAGGTGTATGAGTAGGGACGGGTCTACCTGGAACCTTCTGAATATTCGAGTATCCATTGACTCCAACAAATTTTTTATATATCTATAGAGAAAATATGAAAAAATAGATTAAATAAATAAAGAAGCACCCATTGAACATAAAAACTAGTGGGTGCTTCTGGCTTTAATGTTAAGACGTGCAGGTGTCTGCTAGTTACGAGTTTGAATCTTGCAGCAACAGTTTTTTCTAAATTGCACCTTTTCTTATTTCAATTAAGAAAATATATACTTTTTCTCTCTTTTTTTTTTTTTTTGATTTTAAGTAGTGTCATTTAGCTTTTTAACTATTCTATTTTTAAAAATCTTTTGGTCTCTTTTTCCTTACTGTAACTTGTGATTATAAGTTATTTTTGGTGATGAATGATGATAAATTAATTATTGTTTTATCATGTACTTTTTTATTGACGTGCTTAAGTTGCTATACTTTATACTCTATGATTTCCAGCAATTTCATGTTAAAAAATGTGAGCATCCATGAACTTCAAATCTTGAATCCACCATTGAGTATGAGTCCTTATCGGATATTGAATGAGTTAGTCAACTCGTTTCGTAATCTAATTATTGTCAATGTATGTTAACTTGATATTAATTTAAATATAGGCCTTTGTTAACTTTACGGTTAGTATGATCAATCGATGCTAATCTTTCAAGAAACTGTGCGTTTGTCATGTCGAGGAGACTTCGTTATATGAGTTATAAGTTTGGCAAAACTCAAATAATTTTATCTCAGACTTTATATTAGTGTTAAAATATGTTTAGCGTACTCAAAGAATCTAATCCAAAATCCAAAATTATAATTCCACCTCTGAATTAATATGATAAAGTGAGTATTATAGAGTCGTTGATATATCAAGTTGGTCGACTGAAAGAGATAAAATTAACAATTTATTAGGCTTCCTTTAATAATTAAGGAGGTTAATTAAGTACAAACTACAGTAGGAGGAAATATTCGTTAAACATAAGCAATTTTTTAACGTATATTATTTTTACAATGTCCTTTTTTTTTTAAAAAAAAATCTTCGTTCATGTGGACCATTATTCAATTAGATAAACCCTTTGCTTCAGGCGGAAGTATCATACCGATAAAGATTCATCTGTACTCAGTACTTTGTTATTTATATGGTGAATATTATTATGTTATAGTATAACGTATGATTAGAGGTGAATGCAATTAATTTTCGAATTTAATTTTTTATAGGTCAAATTAAAATTTTAATCAAAAGGTTTAGCAATTAAACTGAAGTTTAAAATAACTGTAATAATAATATAGGAGAATAATATCTTTCCTTTTTTGGGACATTGCCAACTCATTTCCATTTAAAAAGTTGGTCTTTTCTTAATAAATTCTTTTGTTAGAAAATATTTTAAAGATTCTTATAGCTCAAAATATTTTTTCTTTCAAGAAGTGCTTAATTTAAAAAGGAAGAAGAGGTGTTTAGGAGAAAAATAAGTGCATGGAGTAGTAGAAATTGTTTTTTCAGAAGTTAAAAAAATAACATTTGCTCAAAAGTACTTTTTAAAAAAAACATTTTTGACGAAAATACTTATAAAAACCTCGGTTAAACACAAATTATTTCTTTCTAAAAGCATTTTTTTGAAAAACACTTTTTAAAAAATTAATAATTCAAAAATAAATTTAGAAGTTTGACCAAACAAGTTATTATTCAATGAATAGAGAGCTTATCTCATTTAATGGCAGCTGCAAAACTAGAAATTTTACTAAGAATCTAAAAAAGTGTTTTTTTTAAACCTATATACACTATTATTTTCTATATGCATAGCGTGATTTTTTAATAAAAAATATTTGAATAACCACCCTTGAATTAACATAGCTATGCGACTATTTCAACTTTCATGGGCTATATCCCGATGACAACCCGTGAAGTAGAAGGGGTGGGATATCAAAATAGTGTAAATATCAATGTATGTTAAGCTATTTGGCCTATTATATAAGCTAAAATTATGAATATACTATATAACAATTTTAAATTTAATCACAATTAGTTTACTTGAGATTGAAGATCATAGATAATTGCATATAATTAGGAGATAGAATAAATTTGTAACATGAAAAAGAGGGCAATTCATATGTTACAAATGATAAAACTACAAATTATATAAAATATTATATAAATAACGTAAATCATTTAAGTTACATTCAAATAATACAATACATATCAGATAGATAATTAATCTAAAGCGTTAAGTGCACACTGTATATATATTTTTAGTGCATCCAGTCAAACTTCTCTGCCACGGTAATTCGTTATGATGACATTTTATTAGTAGAATGATCTACTGTTTTTTTCGAAATCAAGTTTTATATTATATTTTTCTTTCTTATAACAATATTTTACCTATATCAATAATGATATTCATGATAACAATACATTCTTTCTAAACTTGTCGTTCACTCAAATATTGTGTAAATATTCTGAAATTATAACAAGTATTGTCGGATCTCTTCACTCACAATTTGCCTTTTGAATGAATAAACCGCTTAATTATTACTCCTCCGTTCAATTTTACTTATTCATTTTGACTTTTACATGATGCTTAAGAAATAATAATTAATATGTATTTTACTACCACAATATTCATATTAATTAATTGATGTTTAGTCTTAGGTTTTAAAAAATGATTTGAGGAATAAGTAATTAATGTTGAAGATAAAATATAAAAAAAGAAATTCTCTTAATTGATATATTTTAAAAATGACAAATAAAAATAAAAATATATTTTTAATATAATGAACAAGTAAAAGTGAATTGAAGAAGTATTAATTAGACTTCAACTTCATCAAACAGACCAAGATCACTAATTGGACTAATTAAGTGAATGTATAATCCTAGAATCTCTATGATTTGATCTTGATTATACCATGCATTTATCTCATATTTAGTTAGAATAAAATCGCAAAATAAATTGTCTTGAAATTGTAATGTTACTTTTATAAATTAGTTAGTTAGTTAGCTTACATGGTATCATTAATTTGTAACATGGGTAGTTTTAGATGTTAGTTAGTACAATTTTCAATTAATTAGAGTAGTTAGGGCGTTTGTAACTGAATTACCTGTATTGACTGCTTCTCAAATATCAAGTTAATCATTATTAATTATAATTTCTCGCTAGATTGTGCTTTTTACTATCAATTTTTACTGCAATTGTGCATTTGAACCTCGACTTTTACCCTCTTTATTCACTTTTACTTGTAAGATATTAAAAATAAATTCACTTTTAACTTATCAAGAAATATATATATTTTTTTTCATGTTTTATCTTTATTATTAATAATTTCATCTCCAAATCTTTTCTAAGACCTAAGAAAATACTTCAATTAACATGGATAATAAAATAAAGAAACATATAATAAGAAGGCACCACACTGAGTATGATGGCTCCATTGAAAAATTGCCTTTTTTATTTTCAAACAATTGAGATATTTGTTCGTTTGGTTATACGCGATTGAAATTATGATTTGAAATTATATGAGATGAAGTGGAAATTTGGACGTATCATGTTCAAAGCCATTTTGTAAGTTGTTCTTTGGCATCATGTCTGTTTTTTGGTTTGGAGAAAATTAAAGTGCAGCATTTATTAGGTAAAATTTTGTAGATGAAGGTATATATATATATATATATATGAGAAGGGAACTATCGATTGTTGTGAGAAAAAAGGATTCGTGCTTGTTTTAGGAAGGGGATAAGCAATCATATACTAGTTAATTTAGCTAACATAACTATAATTTGAATTAATTACGGCTTGCAACTTACTTTTAACTGTAATTACGTCGCGTATACATATACAAATTATACATATGTATATATACAATTATATGAAAAATATACAAATACAATTAGTCTCTCTCCACTCTCTGCCCTCTCTCGCTCGCCTCTCTCCTCCCTCTCCCAATCTCGCTCCCCAGATACACAAATACATATGTATATTAGTTACATATATACAATTATTTGACAGCTATATATATATAATTCGGTAATTATACATATACAATTCGCCTCTCTCCACTCTCTTGCTCGCCTCTCTCCACTCTCTTGCTCACCTCTCTCCTCTCTCTCCCAGTCTTGCTCGCCACTCTCCTCCCTATAACATGTAGCTGCGAATCGTAATTAATTATTCAAACTAAATGGCTCTTAACTTACAACAATACGTGTTAACGGTAACTAACAAAATGTACCGCCAAAATGAATAACCGCTGATTAGTTTATCACTATAAAAAGATTAGCGTGTCTCCCTTCTTGTTGCTTTCATAATCAGAAAGAAAAAAGAAATCAGTTTTTAAGTTGAAGAAATGGAAGAGAAGGTTGGTTGGAAATTTGTTCCTACCGATCAAGAGTTATTGAATTTTGTGCAGGAATTTGTCACTCATGGGATTGTTCCACCAATTGATACAATTGGTTTTGATGACTTGCATGGTGATACTAATCCTTGGCATAATTTTCAAGGCATGGTAGGGGATCCCTCCCTGCCATGTACCAAATACGTGATTTCAAGAAGAAGAACGACATCTAGAGGAAACATCAATAGAAGAGTGGGTCAAGGTAGATGGACAGCAGCGGGCAGAGTAATGCACATTGGTCAGAGAGGATCCAAGAGAAGATTCAAGTTCAAGATTCTGGGAAATCACCATTTCCAAGAAAATATTGACTATACTTGGATTATGCATGAGTTTGTGTTGAATCCAAATACGATTGGCATATTGCATCAACACCAAAACTTTGCACTTTGCAGGTTACAAAGAATCCGAAAACCCATAGCAGAAGTTCAAGAAGACGCTGCACAAGATAATCAAGTAATTCTACCGCCAATTGAAGATAACGATGTCGATTTAGAGTTGCGTCTCTAATTCGAAAATGCAAAAGCAACGATTTACAAGCCTATGCACGTATAGTGCAGTTAGTATAACTCATAACGTCGAAGTCTTAATTCAAAATTGTGTGATATTTCGTTTATCTTTTTTGGTTTTGGATTAAAGATCATATTTGTATTACTAATTGACATCTTGTATCGAATGTTAATTGGTACAATCCCAAGAGTTCATACATCTCTTATCCTGCAGTTGAGTTAAATTTCGACAATCAGATATATGATACAGATCAAGGAATTCCTCTGATTAGGTTATTTCATACAATGTATGCAGCTTCTACATGTCATAGCATGCTACAAACAAGTGTCAACATACAGTGCAAATATGGATGTCCTACATACCATCCCCCCAAATAAATGACTTAATAGCGCTTCTATTTTTCTTAAGTGGAATATTTTTCCTAATATTTGAAGGTTCCAATTACTTTAATTAGTGTAACCCCGGAGGACGCTAGCCAAATAAAATCAAGCAAGAGGCCAGATAAACCACCAGTTAGACAATTTAGGCTACTTAAATTGTGTGTTGAGCAATAACCATCATGTCCTCCATTACTCTGTTTGCAAGGATAAAAGCTAGAAGCTAATGAATTCAACAAGATTTTACCTGTTATGGAACAGATATGAGTATCTGTTTCATGCTTGATTCAGGGAGCATCATGCACTATCAACTCATTAACTGATGCAGACTAATGATAGGGTAGTTTCAAAAAGCTTTCTAATTAAGTAGCTTAGTTGTCTTATGCATCTATTAGACTACATTTGCATGATGAGTTAGTGATGCTGGTAATTCGGTAGGAGGCTCCAATTTTATTTACATTTGGTGGGTCTGTTAAATTCCAAAAACATGCAGGTCATGAGACTGTTTCTTGTTCTTCAGTGGAAGGCACAATTCCCTCACAAGAAAGGGTAATTGATATACCTTCCTTCACAATACTGAGATTACTAAAAGGATAAGGGGTAATTAAAATCCTCAAACAGAATTAAAATTAACAAATAACTACCTACTGACAGAGGTAAAAGTTCACCATACATTACCTCAGAAAGTAGTTCACAAGAAACTCACCACAGTTGATCCAAGATGGCACAAACTTGATATTCAACCTTTCAACTAATGCTACTTCACTTTCTGGTTATGTTCCATGAAGGACCTGCAAAAGAAGCAAAAATAGGCTTTTTCGTCATACAAACTGCAATTAATTCAGTTTAACAGTTCTTGATCATCCGGTCAATCTATGTTGGGATCACGATCTTCCAAGGCATCATGCTTCCTCAAAACTTCTCATGTTTTCTGCAATGGTGAAATAAAATATTCACACACTTGAGTATCACAAGCCATAACCCATAGATTCAGAACTCTTTGAATTGGAATTCCATGATTACTGTCATCCTGCCTGAAGCTTCTCTAGTGACCCCGCCCCCCATGACCTCTCACTTCATCCTTTATGGTTTCATCTTGACCTGATCCATGCCTACTTTCAGAAGAATTTGATCTAGAACGTGCACTGTGCTTTGATCATCGGCTATCAGAATGGCTTGCTGACTGTTAACTTTCGTGCTGCTTATCATCCACAGATCTTGACCTGGAGCCCTTTTTACTTCAACTCTTCGATTTCTCTTTTCTGATAACAAGGCATGTGAAAACACTAATAATGAAGCTGTTGAGAATATAATTAACTATTAAAAGAGTGCTCTCTCTAACAGTTTAAGCTTTTAGATGACATGACCACATACTTCAACAGAAGCTGCCATTTCAAAGATTAAAGGTAAACTCATGGATAGATCACATTCATTATGCACTAGGTGATTAATTTTTAGTTTTTCTCGTATAATCACATATCATATGAACTTGACGTATTAGATGCTTGCATTAAGAAACTAATCGTGCAGAGTAGGCAACTTCTTAAAGAGCTTACTTAATAGTTTAGTGAATTTTTCATTCAAGCTATCAAATGTAGGATAACAAAGTCCCTTAATTTAATTTATACATACTATAGTACTAATTATTATGATAATTTCATATCACAATTTTATTTTAAAAAGTTTTATACGCTAATCATGTAAAAATGGTTAAATGTTATTTAGAAAAACACTACTCATTTTCTCACACATATCAGGCCAGATCTCTTATTTATAGTGAAACATTTAGGTAAATGTATACAACAGGGCTACCTCATTTCTTAGCTGCACTCAAGGCACTTCACTATCTCAAGATGATACATGCACAGGGCTTTTTTCTTCTCCATTTCACCTTCAGTGGACTTTTGACTTTTGACGATTCTGATTTCTTCAAGCTTTGATTTTCGAGTAGAGAATGAGGTCGAAGAAGAAAGAAACTGGAAAGAGGGCGAGCGTTCAATATTTAGGTTTAGATGCGTACACCAGGTGTTCTATACAGAGAAAAAGAAGTAGACGTGGTTTACAATATAACAGTACATGTGTTTTAACAGAAAGAATAAAATTGTACAATTTAAATTGCTTTCTGTACCATTCTTTTATGCTGTGTTTGTCCTTTGTTGCTCACTTATAAATAAGGGCATCACAATTTTCTTGCTACTGTGAGTTTGATCTGCTCGCGAGTTTGAACTACTGACAAGCCACTGTCTAATTGTGTGATAGACAACTTCTCTTATTTATCAATTACATGACTCAATATTCTGTGTAAGTTATTCACAACTTCTTTACATTACTTATTTAACAGAATTTAAGTCTTTGTGCTCTTAGGAAAAAACGAAAAATTGAGTTCACAATTTGTAACATTCTTGCCTTTGGTTTTTTTGGTAGGAATATAGATTTGGTATATTTTTACCAGCGAATATGTCTAAGAACAAAAAGGTCATCACTGCGCTTTCATCCCGACAGGAAGAAAGCGACCAGTAACTCTCAAAAACTGTAGGGTCACAGTCCGCAAACAATGCAAAATGAGTAATTGCATCATCATTTACCTCAATTCCTGTTACCTCATAGTCCGACATCCATGCAGGCCTTTTTCGAGTACGCCGAAGTGACTGAGCTGCTGAATCAGTTTCTTCCAAAGCTGTTGGAAAATTTCCACCAGGTGTTGGTGTAATTTCAGCAGCTATTGGAGAAATTTCAGCGGTTGTAGGAGCATAATCTTCTAAATTTCTGGGTATTAAGGCTGGTTCTTCGACTGCATCTTCAAATAGGACTGGGGTAGGCTGCTGCATATCCCAATCCTAAGTAGTTTCATCAAAAACAACATCTCGGCTGATCACAATCTTTTTCGTTTGTGGATTAAATAATTTATATGCCTTGGATGTTTCACTAACACCAAGAAATACACATTTTTCACTTTTATCATCGAGCTTCTTCCTTTTCTTATCTGGGACATGTGCATATGCAATGCACCCAAAAATTTGAAAGTGATCTACAACGGGCCTTCTTCCACTCCACGCCTCCTCTGGAGTCATGTTCTTAACAGAAAATGTAGGGCTTCTGTTCAAGATGTGAATGCTCCAAGTTATCACTTCTGGCCAAAAACTCTTTTTCACTCTTCCTTTTACCAGCAAACTCCGAACCATATTGAGGATGGTTCTATTTTTCCTCTCCAATACACCATTTTGTTGTGGTGTATAAGCTGTTGTAAGCTCTTTTCTAATGCCATCAGCTTCACAAAAATCATCAAAAACTTTAGAGCAATACTCGCCACCTCGATTCGTTCGAAGAGTCTTGATTTTCTTTCCCGTCTCATTTTCTACATGAACCTTTAAGCTTTTAAATGCTTTAAAAGCCTCAGATTTTTCATGTAAAAAATAAACCCAAGTTTTTCGGGAAAAATCATCAGTAAATGTAATAAAGTATCGTTTACCTCCATTAGAGGCTGGCTTGATTGGGCCACAAATGTCCGAATGTATCAGCTCCAAAACATCATTGGCTCTCCACGACTTTCGTTTTGGAAATTGAGAACGATGTTGTTTGCCAACAACACATTCCTCACAAACTTGGGACGGAATTGTAATATCAGGAAGACCTATCACCATATTTTTTTGTTGGAGAACTTTTAATCCGTTAAAACCCAAGTGACCATATCTAAAATGCCACAACCATGACGGATCTCTTACTTCTGCTTTCAAACAACGGTGAATATTCTCTATCTTCAGCGGGAACAACCTGTTTGAACTCATTTTCACAACAGCAATAGCTCCTCTAGTAGGATTATAGATCTCACATGTACCTTTCTCAATAGTTATAACATATCCTTTTTCTAGCAATTGACCAACACTTAGCAGATTACTTTTCAAAGCAGGAACATATAGCATATTTGAGATCGTTTCTTCAAAACCATTCTTGGTTCTAATCTTAATATCACTCTTTCCAATTGCACTCACAGTGGAAGAATCACCAAAACTAATTGTTGAACGGAACTCTTCATTTAAAGAAGAAAAGGAAGACTTACTTCCACACATGTGATTACTACAGCCTGTATCCAAATACCAAACGTTTTGTTCAGGTTCTTTCTCTACTTGGATTGCCATCAACAATGTCTCAACTTCTTTACTTTCAGCAATATTTGACTTCTCATCCTTGTCATTAGGCAACCTAGTATAACACTCAGACTTATAATGACCAAATTTATGACATCGATGGCATTCTACTTTGGATTTGTCAAAATTACTTCCTCTGCCTTTACCGTGGTCATCATTGGCTCTGAAATTCCTACTGTTGTCTTTGTTGCCTTCATCTCTATATCCTCGATCTCCTCTTCCTCTTCCTCTTCTTCTACCCCTTCATCTTCCTCTTCCTCTTCTTCTACCCCTTCATCTAAAATTTGAAAAACGAGTATTAGTAGCAGCCTTCAAAGACTGCTCTTCGGAAGAAGAATTGCGGTTCATCTTTTGCTCATGTACCAATAAGGAACTTTGCAATTCGTCAAGCGATAACTCATCTATATCTTTTGACTCCTCAATGGAGCAAACAACATAGTCATACTTCGGCGTCAGGGAGCGCAATATCTTTTCCACAATTGTGACATCAGTCATCTTTTCACCATGAAATCGCATTTTGTTGCTTATCTCCATTGTTTTAGCACAATAACTTGTTACAGACTCTCCTTCCTTCATCTGCAAAGTCTCGAAATCCCTTCTCAAGGCTTGAAGCTGTGCACGCTTCACTCTAGCAGTACCTTGGTATTTTTTCTTTATCGAATCCAAATTTCCTTAGAAGTTTCTTTGCAAAGAATAGTTTCTAGGATGGGATGATCGATAGCTTGAAAGAGATAATTCTTTGCCTTCAAATCTTTCAACTTTCTTGCTTCGAACTCCGCATTTTGAGCATTCGTTATGGCTTTGCCTTCCGCCGGAGCGACGATTCCGTCCTCGACAATTGGCCAATACTCCTTTGACCGTAAGAAGTTCTCCATCAGCATACTCCAATGGTCATAGTGACCATCAAAATGTGGAATAGCTGCTTGAACGTAATTGCTCTCTGAAGCCATAAACTAGCAGTATTTGTCTCTATTTTTTTTTCTTTTGGATCTAACCTTGCTCTGATACCACTGATAGCAAACCAGATTCAAGAAGCAAAAATAGAATAGAGAAAGAGAGGTAGTAAACGTGGAAAGAAAATCTTCTTTTCTGATTCCATTCAATGCTGCTACTGCCGTCTTTATGTAGCAAAAAACACAACAGTCTTAAACTAAAAATTAGGAACTACCCTACAAAGCTTTCTCCTAAAAACTAGATAACAACTCACGTATAAGAGTACTTCCTAAAGATTAGGACAAACCTATCAGATATGAATTTTATTTACTCACAGCTCTTATTTTACTAACGGGACTCTTTTAAAACTAACATATTCAACAGATAAAGCTTCTATGGTTAAACAAAGGCGACGCGATATGCATAAACAAGTCTCATCTGATAAAAGAGAAGAACGATGGATAAGATATCAAGAATCGTACAATCAGAACCTTTTAAATCGTTTCCCTGCTGCTGCCAATAATGACAAATCACAACTGTCTTATCCTCAACTTCGATTAACTGGGCAGAGAGGTATTACTATTACAGAAATACCACCCCACCCTCAAACAGGTTTGCTTGACATAATAGATTATTCCAAAATGCTTTGTTTTTGGTTAAGCGTAATTATAATCTACTAATGTTAAATATACCATGTATCTTGTTCTAGGCAACACTTCTTCAAGTAATACTCCTGGAGTTCTGATGGACAAAGGGAAGAACATAATTGACTGTCCTTCCATTTTTGAAATAGGTATGCCACATACGTGTACTGCTAATGTTTGGTAATTTTTTTAAAAAAGATTCACTCTGCTGATTAGAGTCATTTATATGTCAGGATCAACATCAGCTACTGTTACTCACCAACATAATCCAGAGGCAACAATTATTGGCGCCAAAGGTTTATTTGTTGTTTTCCTCATTTGAATAAAATTCTACAGTTGTGTAAAATCTTTTTGTGTATAATTTGAATTATGTTTACATTAGGTTCAACTTCAGCTCCCTATCAGTGGACCGATCCAAAAGAAAAGCGTAACAAGAACAAAGGTTCGTCTCGCTGTACACTTATAATTGCACTAATCAGTCAGTTCTATTCCAAACTTATATTAGATTCTCTTGCAATTGATTTACACAGGTAATAGATTAAGAGGTATACATTGTTGCGATATTAAACAACTGCCCAGTAATGCGACTATTTTAAAAAAGGTTCCTCCCTGTAAATACTGTGCAGCAAAAAGATTCGAATATGAATCAGCAGGATTTTACTGCAGTAATGGCACCGTTAAATTGACATCACATGAAATGCCTATTGAATTATTGAATCTATATCTAGGAAACACTGATGAGTCTATACATTTTCATACCTACATTAGAATGTACAATAACATGTTTGCATTTACTTCTCTGGGAGTAAAATATGGCAGAGAGCTAGCAACAAGATATCATGGCATCTATACCTTTAGAGTTCAAGGACAAATGTACCATTTCATCGACAGCCTAGAAATCTACAATTATATATTTATGATGACGACACTAAAATGCTGAATTGTATGGCTTCTTTTAGTAATGCTAACCAACCACTTGTTCAAAAACTAATGAATATACTAAAAATCAATTCCTATTGTATCTTCTTAGAATCTCTAATGCAATTTCCAAAATTGCCAAACTTTTATATTGTGCTGAAGTGTGACTCTAGGTTAAATCAACAAATTTATAACTTGCCAACTGTTTCAGAAGTTGCAGCAATATGGTTAGACCAAAATGTAAGCAATAATAGTTCCACACCACATATTCAAATTTATCCTTATAGTAATAAAAGTCAATTAGTGAATTATTACTACGGTTGCTATGATCCTTTACAATACCCACTCTTATTTCCATATGGTCAAAATGGATGGCATAGTGAAATTAAAAGAATTGCGCAAACTTACAACAAAACAAGTTGATCTTGCTGCCAAAATGAACAACTTCCAAGTTTATCAGGTATGTGGTCTATTCATGGATTGCTTGATATAGAAGCTGAAGTTCTACAAAAAGGAAAAAGAAAAAGAGATAATATTTCTTGACGTGAATATTATTGTTACAAATTTCAAATGAGAGATAACGAGACAAATGGAGCATTACATTCAAGAAGACTTTTTCAATAATACTCCGTTGATGAATTCATAAAAGTTGAAACTCAAAGACTAGATTTTGCCTCATGTAATCAGCATTTGTACCGCACTGATGCATTGCTGGGAATTATGGATTTTCTTAGACATGGTGATAGAGATGCTTCAAAGATACGAAAACAATGATTTCTTCCAATAAGTTTTATAGGAGGTCCTAGAGATATGTGTAAACGTTATATGGATGCTATTGCGTTAGTTCAACATTTTGGAAAACCAGACATATTTTTGACTATGACTTGTAATCCTTCTTGGATAGAGATTCAAGAATTCTTACTCACAACTGATGAAGCTCAAAATAGACCTGATTTAATTTGTCGAGTATTAGCAAAACTTGAAGAATTAAAAACAGATATATTAAGAAGAAATATATTTGGAAAAGTAGCTGCATTTATGTACACTATTGAGTTTCAAAAGCGGGGTCTTCCTCATGCTCATTTTCTTCTAATTCTTCATGATGATTTCAAGTTACTCAGCCCTGAATCTTATGATCAAATTGTTTCCGCTGAACTTCCTGATCCTAATGAAAATCCTTACCTACACGAACTTGTTAAAAAACATATGATGCATGGTCCTTGTGGTCGCTTGAATTCTACAAATTCATGTATAAAGAAAAAAGGATTCTGTAAATTCAAATACCCAAATGATTTTGTTGACGAGACAATAAAAGGTAAAAATTCATATGCAATTTATAGAAGAAGAAATACTGGTAAATATGTGAACATCAGAAAGTAGCTTCTAGACAACTCATGGGTTGTTCCTTATAACCCATACCTACTTTGCAAATTTAACTATCATATCAACGTTGAAATATGTTCTGATGTAAAGGTTATTGAGTATATTTACAAATATATATGTAAGGGCCATGATAAAATCACCTTTTCAATACAAGAGAATAACACGAACATAGAAATAGATGAAATAAAAGAATATCAATCTGCTAGATGGGTGTCCGCACCGAAAGCCATATGAAGTTTATTTGCTTTTCCTATTACTGAAATGAATCCATATGTTTATCATCTCCAACTACATCTTGAAGGACAACAATGTCTCTTTCAAAAAAGCTGAGAGCATAGACAAAATCATTAATAACCCTATGATTCAAAAGACAATGTTGACACCATTCTTCTTGATGAATAAAACAAATGAATATGCTAAACAACTCAATTTATTATATAAAGAATTTCCCCAATATTTTGTTTGGTCAATATCATACAAAATATGGACACGAAGACAACGAGGTAATGTTATCGAACGTGTTATCACATGCCATCCTACAGAAGGAGAGAGATACTACCTAAGGCTACTATTAATGAATGTAAGAGCCTCAAAATCCTACAAAAATCTTCGAAAAATAGATGGTAAATATTGTGACACATTTAGAGAATCTGCTGAAAAAAGAAGATTGTAACATCATAATAACAATTTACTTCAATGTATGTCAGAGGCTATACGCTATCAAATGCCTTATAGTTTATGACGTCTCTTTGCTACAATATTAGTATATTGTAAGTTCAAATCTTGAACAGAATAATTCCTTTTTTTTGTATTAAGTTATTTCTCAAGGAAGACATGTACATCAATATATAACTACTGCTAAGTTACAATGTATGGAAAGAATCAATTGCTAGCTATTTAGCCTAGAATCAGGGGCTTAATATAATCTTCCTATTTTACAAAGATTACTAGAATCAAGCAATTTCTATATTTACAAAGATTACAGAATCAAGTCCTAAAATATCTCTACAGTCCCCCTCAAGTCGGTGTATAGATGTTGAACATGCCCAACTTGCTCTCAAACTTGGAGAACATTTTACTCGAAACTGCTTTAGTAAGAAGATCAGCCAATTGGTCCTCCGATCGAATCTTGGGTAACTCTAGTATCTTTCCATCCAACTTTTCCTTGATGAAAAATCTGTCTACTTCTACATGCTTGGTACGATCGTGTTGTACCGGATTATGTGCAATATCACGTGCAGCCTTATTATCACAATATAGTTGAATTGGTGCCTTAGGTGGATAACCCAAAACTGTTAAGAGAAGTCTCAACAATAATGCTTCACATATTCCAAGTGCCATTCCTCTGAATTCTGCCTCCGCACTTGAACGAGAAACAACATTTTGTTTTTTGCTTCTCCATGTAACAAGATTTCCTCCCACAAAAGTGAAATATCCCGAAGTAGACCGTGTGTCATCAATAGCTCCAGCCTAGTCAGCATCCGTATATACATTTATGACTTGAGGATCAGCACATTTTGGGAACAAAATTCCCTTTGCTGGAGCAGATTTCAAATATTTCAAGATGCGCATAATTGCATTCATATGTTGCTCTCCAGGATTATGCATAAATTGAATTACCATACTTAAAGAATAAGCAAGGTCTGTTCTTGTGTGTGTTAGGTACATGAATCTTCCTACAAGTCTCTGATATCTTCCTTTATCAACTGGAATTTGATTAGGCTCAACACTTAATTTCAGGCCTTCTTCAACAGGTGTATCAGCTGGTTGGCAAGCTGCCATGCCAATTTCCTTTAACAAATCTAAAGTATATTTTCTTTGGGACAAGAAAATTTCTTTAGATGATCTAGACACTTCAATTCCAAGGAAAAACTTTAATGGACCAAGGCCCTTCATCTCGAATTCCTTAGACAGGTAGCTTTGTAGGGCTTTCCTTTCTTCAGGGTCATTTCCAGTCACCACCATGTCATCAACATATACAATAAGGGCAGTAATTTTACCTTGTTGTCTCTTCAAGAACAACGTGTGATCGGTGTTGCTTTGAGTATAGCCAAATGCCTTCATAGATTTGGTGAATTTTCCAAACCATGCTCTTGGTGATTGTTTTAGTCCATAAAGTGATTTCTTCAATCTGCATACTTTATGATCATGTGATCTCGGTATCTTGTACCCTGGAGGATAGTCCATATAGACTTCTTCAGACAACTCACCGTGTAGAAAAGCATTTTTCACATCAAATTGTACGTTGTAGTGGCCAATCAAAATTTGCAGCCAAGGATAATAGCACTCGAACTGTGTTGATTTTTGCAACAAGTGCAAATGTTTCTGTATAGTCGATTCCATAGGTCTGAGTATATCCCTTAGCCACCAATCTCTCTTTGAATCGTTCTATCATACCATCTCCTTTGTACTTGACTGTATATACCCATCGACATCCAATCGTTTTCTTTCCTGGTGGACAATCGACAAGTTTCCATGTATCATTTTTTTTCAAGGATTTCATCTCCTCATCCATAGCTGCTTTCCACCTGGGATCAATTAAGGCTTCCTGCACATTGTTAGGAATAGATACAACATAATTGATTTACAAATGACTTATTTGATTCCGACAAATGATGATTAGACACATAATGGCTCAATGGGTATCTAGTCTTACCAGAAATTTCTGGTTCAAAGGTGGGTTTAGGGAGAACTCTATTATGTCGTGGTGGTAGTTGTTTGACTGATGGTTCGGGTACAAAATCAGAAACATCCTGAGTTGGTGATGATTGGTTTGGTACATCAGTTGCTTGTTGGGTGACGAGTTCACGTGTCATTGGACTAACTTCTCCAATTTCTTGATTTCCAGTATCACCCAAATCTTCTTCTTCAATTTCCTGATTTTCAGCAGTAACCAAATCTGATTCTACCATATCTTGGTTATGTCCCATTTCTTGATGTTCACCACCAAATAAACTTGATTTATCTACAACCTGGTTACAAGGTGCAGAGAGTATCAATTTTTCATAATTTAGCTTTAAAATATCCTTTAGGTCCTCCCTTGGGAGTTTTGTTTCATTAGAAAAATACATAGACTTTTCATGGAAAACAATATCCATTGTAACAAACATTCGTTGAGTTGGAGGATAAAAACATCTGTACCCTTTTTGATGAGTAGCATATCCCAAAAAAACACACCGCAATGCACGAGGGGATAACTTGTCGCGTTGATGCTTATGAAGATGTACAAATGCTACACAACCAAAAACACGTCAAATTTGGGACTGCCGGTGCAATCACTGCTTCAGCAAGAGCTTGAGATGGTGTTCTAAAGTTAATTCTGCTAGAAGGCACTCGATTAATTAAATATGTTGCACAAGTGAGTGCTTCTCCTCAATAATATTGTGGCAGATGAGCTCCAATCAATATAGCACGAACAACTTCTAACAAATGATGATTTTTTCTCTCGGCTACCCAATTTGTTGGGGTGTATTGGGACAAGTAGTTTGATGAACAATTCCCTGTGCTTCTAAATATCGCTTAAGTTCATAGCTGGAATACTCTTCCCCATTGTCACTACGTAGAACTTTTACTTGAGCATTATATTGAGTGCAGATCATTTTATGAAACTTTTGAAACAGCAAATTCACTTCCCTTTTAAATTTCATCAAACACACCCAAGTCATTCTAGTACAATCGTCTATAAAAGTAACAAACCAACGTGATCCACCTAACGTATTCACCTTGGATGAACCCCAAACATCTGAATGTATAATCATAAAAGGAATAGAACTTTTATTTATTCTTGGAGAAAACGACACACGGTGACTCTTTGAAAGTTCACAGACATCACAATGGAAACCAGAAACATCAAATTTTATAAATAACTTAGGAAACAATTTCTTAAGATATCCAAAAGAAGCATGTCCCAATCGTCGTTGCCATAGCCAAATATCAGATTTCCTTATTTTTTCCTCACAACTAAACACATCAACTGATAATGCTTGGCCAACTGATTAGAACTTTTTGACTCCAAATCCAAGTAATACAACTTCTCTCGTCTAGTACCATAACCAATCGTCTTCCTCGTTTGGATGTCCTTAAACACACAACAGTCAAGCCAAAACATCACAACACAAGATAGAGTAGTTGTAATTTGAGAAATAGACAAAAGATTAAAATCCAATGAGGGAACTACTAAGACACAGTCTAAATTCAAATTATTAATGAGAGACAAGGATCCTTCCCCAATGATTGGTGCTGAAGAACCATTAGCGGTGGAAATACACTTTTGTGATGAGGGTTTAAGGGATGAAACTTGTCTAGAATCAAATGTCATATGATTCGTAGCTCCGGAATCAATTATCCATGTACTATTAGAAACAAGTGCAGATGAATTTAAAGCCTTACCACTGTTACCTCTCGTTGCTATCAAGGCTGTGGATTGTCCAGCAACATCTTCCTTAGCATTTGTTTCTACAATTGCAGCAGTGGAACTCTTGCTTGCATTTCTCCTTCTTGAATCACGGTTATGATCCCACCAATCTGGATATCCCACAACTTTAAAACAACGATCTTTTGTGTGTCCTGATTGATCACAATGAGTACACTTATAAGCGGACTTGTTAATACCCTTAGACCTCATTCGATCTGGTTGATTTTGAGAGAACCGATTTTGATTAGATCTGTATTTGCTCACCATGGCTGCTGCTTCAGATTTTTCAAGTTCTCCATTCACTGTTGCATGCTGGACAGATTCACGACGAACCATTGAGTAACATTCTTCTAATTCTGGAACAGGATCCTTCATTAAGATTTCACCACGAATCTGTTCAAATTCACCATCTAAACCAACAAGAAAGATGTGCACCCTTTGTCGTTGAATAGACTTGCGGTAAGAAGTGACATCCTTCTCATTTTCCATGATCACCTTATCACGATGATCTAACTCATTGAAAATTTCAATCAGTTCTCCATAGTAGGAAGAGAGAGATCTGCTGTTTTGTTTGGCAGAAAAAGCCTTTTGATTCAAAGTGAAAACTTGTAGTGCATCTGCTCCATCATGGAAGGCTGTTGATAGAGCTAGCAGTAGGTAAGCAAATATATCGCTTCATAATCTCAGGAGACATAGACATCAAAAGGCACCTCTTAACCTTTTGATTGTCTGTGTACCACTTCTCATATCCTTCATCCTTTTTAGTAGGTGGTTGTGTACTCCCACGAACAAACGAGAGTTTCTCTTTTTCAGCAATATGCATCTCCATGATTTGAGACCACATATCATAATTTGTTTCATTTAGAATAATCCCTGCATTGAAAGAAGAATTTTCAGATTGAATGATAATCGGGGTAGAGTTGGAAGCATCTGATTTGCCCATGGCTTTGATACCAAGTTCAAATCTTGAACAGAATAATTCCCTTTTTTTGTATTCAGTTATTTCTCAAGGAAGACATGTACATAAGTATATAACTACTGCTAAGTTACAATGTATGGAAAGAATCAATTGCTAGCTATTTAGCCTAGAATCAAGGGCTTAATATAATCTTCCTATTTTACAAAGATTACTAGAATCAAGCAATTTCTATATTTACAAAGATTACAGAATCAAGTCCTAAAATATCTCTACATTGTAGTCCCGACAATCCAAAAGAAATATGGGAACAATTTGAAGATTCAATGTCAGAAGACTTCAACAACTTACCTAACATAGATTTTAAACAAGCTCAACATTTTGTTTTGAACCATATTAATGATATATTATATAGTATGGGACATGATATTAATGAGTATAAACTTGTTTCTGAAAATATTATGCGCTCAACAATAGCATCAGAAGAAAAGGATGTTAGCTTCGAAAGAAACATAATTGTTACCGAAGAGGATTTACTACTACATACAATATTGAATACAGAACAAAAAAAAGCATATGATATTATTCTTCAAAGAGTATTCACCAACAAATCTGGAGCTTTTTTTGTTGATGGCCCAGGAGGAAGTGGTAAAATATTTTTATATCGTGCTTTTATTGGCTACTATAAGATCCAAAGAATTTATAGCTTTAGCGACTGCAACCTCGGTGTTGCAGCATCTATTCTTCCCGGAGGACGAACAACTCATTCTCGTTTCAAAATTCCAATTAATATTGATGAGCAGTTCTCCTGTAATATTAGTAAGCAAAGCTCCCTCGCCTCTTTAATCCGTGATGCAAAATTAATTGTATGGGATGAAGTATCAATGTCAAAAAAGAATATGGTTGAAGCTTTTGATTTGCTTTTGAAAGACTTAACTGATACAAATGTACTCTTTGGTGGAAAAGTTATAGTATTCGGGGGTGAATTTAGACAAACGCTTCCCCTTGTACGAAGTGGAAAGAAAGAAGACTTTATTTGTCAAAGCTTACTAAACTCCAAAATTTGGAATCAACTTGAAAACTTGAGACTATTAGAAAATATGCGTGCAAGAACTGATCGTACTTTTGTCAATATCTAATGAGAATTGGAAATGGAAAAGAAAATACAAATCTCAATGACAAAATTAAAATTCCAAAGCAGTTTATCATTCCTTTCACCACTGAAAAAGAATCATTAAATCTCTTATTCAAGATTATATACCCAAACTTACATGTATCTTTTAATGATTCTTCCTTTATGACCTCGCGTGTTATCTTAACTACAAAGAATGACTTTGTTGATAAGATAAATAATAGACTTATAGCTGAATTTCCAATAGACGCTAAGATATTCATCGCTACTGATGAAACTATTGAACCAAATGATCAAACTCAGTTTGAGGATTTCTTACACACTGTGAACCCTCCTGGCTTACCTCCGTACAGATTTTATCTTAAAACAAAATTGTCCAGTTATATTATTACAAAATTTAAATCCTTCTGAAGGCTTATGTAATGATACACGATTAGTATGTTGTGATTTCAAGACACACGTTATAAGTTGTAAAATTGCTTGTGGTGACTTCAAAGATAAACATGTATTTATTCCAAGAATATCATTACTATCATCGGAAGATGAAATAATACCAGTTCCTTTTGAAAGAACTCAATTTCCATTACGATTATGTTTTGTTATGACAATAAATAAAGCACAAGGAAAAACATTAGATTATGTCGGTATTTATTTACGTGAACCAGTCTTTTCACATGGTCAACTATATGTCGCTTTATCAAGAGCTAAAAGTTCCAACTGCATAAAAATATTAATTCGTCTACCTACTGCAGATAATGATGACGATCACTCAACTTACAACGTGGTATACAATGAGATTTCAAAAAGCTTTACTGTAAATATTTTTGTGTTATTTGTATACTTAAAATTCAATTACATTCAAGTTATAATGTTCATGCTAACATGAGAAATGACTCTCCTCTCTCTGCATCTTCAACTTCACTAAAAGGTCAGCTCAAATTCTTAACTTATATGCATATTGACTAATCATATAAGTTATTAAATAGGTTCCTTTTATGATATGTTTAACAGATTATCAATATTAACCATAAATACTTGTTGAGGAAGAGCACACCTTCAACCTCAAATGATCTGCTATTCCTCTGCAGGAATTGAACATGACATAGCGTCATTCCTTATGGGTAACCCTACCATTATTTTTCTTAAAATACAATGTGGCATAATTGTCATTCAATGCTTCACTTTACAGTAGATCCCTTATCTTTGCCATCTCCAAACGTTTGCTTTGTCCTCCTCTTCTCTTGTTCTCAACTTTCCACTCTGGTGGAGTTTACACCTCCGGCCTATCTCAGGTGAGCATACTTTACAATGGTGTTTTTTAGCAATTTTTCCAAATCAATTTTGCAGGTATTTCGTTGAGGTTGATTTTGATTTTCTAACTCTGCTTCTAATGAAAACAAAAACAATAGACGAAAGCTTTGAAAGAAAACAAGCTAAATGTTCGGTGGCACAGAAAGCTAGCTCGAAGAGCTTCCCTTCATTCATTAGTAAGCCAGGCTCTCAGGTCTCTGAGTCAGCTCACACTTTTTCAAAGAATCCTACACGCATAATATTTGAGTAGGACTTCGAGCAAGAAAAATGACACGACACTTCAAATAAGCTATTAGACAAGGCAAAGATTTAGGAAACAAAAAAGAAAGTATAATGATGCAGTAAGTTGTTGATTCAGTTGGGGCCTGGATGATTTGTCTCTTTGTATTATCTCAAACACTTGTCATATATTAAGCTTTAGGATATAGATACATGATATTCTAACATAAGTGTGATCAATCTGCCCGGGACACCTTTGTAAAAGTCCTCATTCAGGATATCTAACTCTGAAAATAGCGTCATGAAAAGCTTGATTTGTAAGGTGGCATGTCCAGAAGAAGACAGACTACAACCAGTTGACATTACATATAACTTATTAGTAGACCTCAAAAAAATGATAATTGAGGCATAACATACCTTTCAGAAAATTTTCCAAATCTGAAAATTCTAATTGTAACTCTAATAAGGCCTATGGAATTATAATATATTTGGAAGATTAAATATGCTGCTATAATACTTTGTTGTTAGCGTAGTAGTATTTTGCATTTTTCTTCGGATGTCTCTTTCTTCCCACAAACTCTAGCCTAATACTTTCAGGTGCAGCCTAAGTGCCTACCAAATTCGGTTAATCTCATTAAGGGCCCGTTTGGCCATGCGATATAGAATCATGATATGATATCATAATATAAAATCATGAGATGAAATTTAAGTTTTGTTTGGACATGCAATATGGAATTTATTACATTCTATGTTGTTTGAAGGCTGTCTTTCTACACCTATTACTAACCTAATTTACTACTACTGAGTTGATGATGGATGCTTGATCTTTCTTACTCACCAAGAAGCGTGACGTCGAGAGCACAAATTGTTATGATTAGGAATTAATAAGCAAATAGAGAGCTCCAAAGTTGAACAAGGAAATTTAACCAGCTGAATATGTGCAAGTTGAATGTAGGTGAGAAACAAATGTAATGATTTAAAATTTCAGTCGGTATGTTCAAATTCTGTTTTTTGACAACCTATGTAGTTTTTCTCCCCTCTATATATTGTGAAGTTTTTAACTGCTGCATTTGAATAGTTTAAGTTCGCCACTTATTTCATATAACTTACTCTTTTTATTACCTGCGTTTTTGGCTGGTTTTTAGCTGGATATTCTTCAGATTTTTCGTATTGTATGTAATCATCCAAAACTTCAGCTAACAGAGTTGTCGAAATGAAATGAATTGAACACAGTTTTGACCTCATAGGATATCATTTCAGCAACTTGTGTGATACACTTTATACTTTATGATATTATTATAGTTGTTGATACTCCAACTTTGTGATATGCCCCAAAATCAAATGAACTCATACTGAAACTTATGCAGGCCAACTGTACTGTTTGATCCTCCTTTACTCCATGCATCTTAATTGCCAGTAACGTCTTGTCAACAAGAAAGATATGAGAATAAACTATCTACTCAAGCATATGTGAAGTACACTTTGAAATCGCCTTTAGCTGCAGTAATGGTTGGCAGTTACCATTAGCTTCTCCTAGGTGATTAGATGGCACAAAACTGAGAAACATTCATGAGCTGGTGAGGATGTGATGTGTTTAGTATTAAAACTTTGAATTGTGATGATCTTCACACCCTTTTGTTTTCAAAACCGTGTCTACGGTTAAATGTGCAACATCAAGTCTATTGTCTGCTTTAATTTGCCCAGTTTTTCTGGTGGACGTAATCCTTGAGGAAGACCTAACAAGAAGAGTTTCTATTTTCTTCAAGTATTCTGCTCAAATTTATTTGGAGAATTTCATGACACCAACATTGTCCCAAACTCTTTTATCACGGTATTCTAATTATTATATGCTCAAAATCACTGAGGTGCTGTAAAATATGCATCACCGCAAGTTTAAAACTCACACTCCTGCTACACTGCTCTGCCAACATGTGAAAAATGCACCAATACTCTATTGCTCACGCTCCTTTAGTTTGTCCTGTCGTAGATGTGGAAGACATGCAACTTAAATAAACCGCTTGAGATGTATAGTTCAATTTACCTTCAATTGATGCAATATTTGTGCATTTCCAAACTCGCTCTCAAGCTACTGCTGCCTTAATGAAATATAGATAGCTGAGGCTAGAAAAATAGAGTGAAAATGTCTAAAACGGAGTTGAAACATTTAATACCTTTTACTACGTCATCGAGGATATGGTTAGTTATGTTTATTCTTATAAACTTAAATAATAGAAGTGACAATCTTTGCTTATATCCATGATTTCATGAATATTAATCCCTCGCCTTCTATGAAGCATGCACATCCAAGTTATTACACTTTGTTTTATCTATGTTACTGTGTTTTACAAAATAATTTGAATTTGTTTTGTGTTCTACCATGACCTTACAAAATAAAGGATCACCAACTTGTTAAAGATGCTTCTCAATCTCATTCAATTCATAACGTGGTTACATCAATATATACATAAGTTTCTTGGAGAATAGGACTCCAAAGTAGTAACTGTTAAGGACTCCTAATCTGAAACCAATTACACTTCTTTTAAATTGATTCCTAGCAATCAACAAATATATACAAATAGACTTGCACTCAAACTCCTACGTGATATTATCTCTACACTTCCCCTAAAGATGAACAGGGAGTGGAACAACTGTCAACTTGCTCTTCAAATCCAGAAACCGGACCTTGGACAAAGGCTTGGTAAGAGCATCTGCCACTTGATCATGGGAACTCACATATCTGACTGATAAGGTCTTCGCACGAACCTTGTCACGGACAAAATGAAAATCAATTTCCATATGTTTTGTTCGGGAATGAAAAATGGGATTAGCAGTTAAGTAGGTAGCACTAAGATTATCACACCAAAGAGTGGGAAGAGAGGTGGTGAAGCATCCAATCTCTCGTAGGAGATATTCGACCCACGTCATTTCAGATGTAGCAGCCACTAATGCACGATATTCTGCCTCTGTGCTCTACCGTGATACAACTCTTTGCTTTCGAGAAGCCCAGGAAATCAAATGAGAGCCAAGAAAATTAGTGAATCCAGTAGTGGACTTGGGATCATCAACATCACCTCCCCAATCCGAATCACTGTAACCATGAAGTAAGGTGATGACCCACGAGAAAAAAATAAACCATGAGATTATGTAGCCTTTACATAACGGAGAATACGTTTGACAGCAACCCAATGAGAATCCATAGGACAATGCATAAATTGTGATACTTTGTTTACCGCTTACGCAATATCGGGTCTAGTAAACGTCAAGTATTGTAGAGCTCCAACAGTACTTCTATATAGAGTTTGATCATGAAATGGACATCCAGCAGTATTGGAGAGCTTGGAGGAGGATGAAGCGGGTGTGGAGACAGCACCACACGACCCCATTTGCAGACGAGTAAGGAGGTCTGTGACATACTTAACTTGTGATAAATGCAATCCTTCAGGTTTCAATTGGCTTGAATGCCCAAGAAATAGGACAATTTTCCCAAGTCTGTAACAGCAAAATGAGTTTTCAATTTGGTAATAAGAGCAGCAATATGACTAGAATTAGAGCCCACAACTAGAATGTCGTCAACATAGACTAAACAAAACAACTTAACATCGGCGTTCGGCATATAGAACAGAGAACAATCAGTTTTGGATCCCACAAAGCCTAGTGAAAGAAGTACATCAGCTAAGCGTTTGTTCCACATACGTGGAGCTTGTTTGAGGCCATAGAGAGATCTTTTAAGTAAACAAACATGATCTGGACGAGTAGGATCAGTAAACCCGGTAGGTTGAGACATGTATACAATCTCATCTAGTTTCCCATGAAGAAATGCATTGGAGACATCTAGCTGAGTGACGTGCCACTGATGAGACACTGCCAAGGATAGCAACAATCGTATGGTAGCCGGCTTAACCACTGGACTAAATGTATCAGCAAAATTGAGACCTGGTCGTTGATGATATCCTTTAGCCACAAGCCTTGCTTTATAGCAATCCAACGAACCATCCGACTTTAACTTCTTCTTAAACACCCATTTACAACCAATAATATTTTGAGACGAGGATGGTGGAACTAGTTCCCAGGTACCATTTTGAATGAGTGCATTATACTCCTCTGACATGGCGTGACGCCAATGAACATCCTTAATAGCCTGTGAATGGCAAGAAGGTTCCACTATTGTCGATGTTGGTGTCGTAGTAGACATTGAGAATGGTTTCTTTGGCTTCAATGAGCCTGTTTGTGTTCGTGTGACCATCTTTTGCCAAGGAGGAGCTGCTGGACGGAACATACCAGTAGTTGTAGTGTTTCTAAAATCAGTAAAGTGACTTGTATTGGAAGAGTGAGGATTTTCTGCAACTACACTTAGTGAAGGCAAGTCTACATCATGAGAAACTCCATCGTGTGAAGGCGGATCAGTAGCAGGTGTGTGTCCAGAAATAGTATCAACAGATGACAAGGATATGTGATTTGTCAAGGATTCTACAGATGGAGAGAGTGAAGACTGATTAGATGTGTGCATCGGTAGTGAAGATTGTGGCATCGTTGGTGGAATGCTTGAAGGAGAAATAGAAGTCTGGAATGGCAATGTAACATTGAGAGGTTCGGAGTTAGTATTGGTTATAGATGGAGGCACCACAACATCCTGTGAAACAAAAGGAAAAACATTTTCATCAAAGATGACATGACGAGAAACATAAAATTTTGATGAAACAGGATCAAAACATTTGTAACCTTTGTGTAACTTACTATAGCCCAAAAACACACATGGTTTAGAATGAGGAGATAATTTATCCTTTGTATAAGGACGAAGCCATGGAAAACAAAGGCAACCAAAAACGCGCAACAAAGAGTAATCTGGATCGGTGGTAAATAACACATGAAATGGGGTTTTATTGTTTAAGCGTGGGGTTGGTAAACGATTTATTGTAAACACAGCGGTATCAAATGCATTTGTCCAAAATTTATGTGGGACATTGGCATGATGAAGCAATGCTCGGCCAGTTTAATATGCCTATGTTTTCTTTCGGCACAACCATTTTGTTCAGGGGTATATGGACAAGAGGAACGCTGCACAATTCCATTATCGCTCAAGTAATTTGTCAATACTTCATATTCTCCTCCCCAATCTGCTTGAAAACTTTTAATGGGACGACCAAAATATTTTTCAACAATTGTACGAAATTGCCTAAATATTGAAAGGACTTCCGATTTAAATCGAAGGAAATAAATCCATGTATATTTGCTAAAGTGATCAAAGAAAATCACATAATATCGATACCCTTCATTTGAAACAACTGGAGCACGACCCCAAACATCTGAACAAACTAAATCTAAAGGCCCCGAGGCATGAAAACTAGACTCACGAAAAGGAACTTTATGACTTTTACTAACAGTACATGTAGAACATAAACTAGAAGACTTAAAAGAAGGGACAATGACGCTAGACGACAATGTTTGACGAACAGTAGGAAAGGATGTATGAGCCAAACGAGCATGCCAAACCCCCAAGGATGCAGCATATGAAGCAGGTGCAGATGACTTCAACACGGGAAGAGAATACAATCCATCTTCACTTGGGCCTTTGTGCAGAATGTCCCTCGTCGCCAAGTCCTTAATCAAAAAATGGTAAGGAAAGAATTCAACTGAAACTTGGTTAGACTTAGCAAAAGAACTAATAGATAATAAATTTTGAGCAGCGGTTGGAACATGTAATATGTCATTAAGATTAAATTTTTTTCCAGAAATAACAACTGAACTTTTACCAATGTGAGAAATAGGAATTTTGGAACCATTACCTATAGTAACTTCCTCAGGACCTTGATATTCAGAATGAATTCCCAAGTTATCAAGATTAGCAGTAAGATGATGTGTGGTGCCACTATCCATTAACCAATTTTGTGGAGATGGAGTTCTTGCTAAATTAGAAACAGGTTGTCCAGAAACTCTATTGCCACTGTTATTCCTAGGAGATGGACACACACGTGCAATATGACCTTTACCTTAACAGTTATGGCAAATAGTTCCAGACATATCTGAAGCTTGAGATGGAGTAGAATTGATTTGAGCCGAGTTATGATACCCACGATTTTGAGATTGTTGGAATCCTTGATTTGAGGAGCGCCCACGACCTCGGCCTCTACCACGTCCACGAGTAGTAGAAAAAGAACTCTGAGTTTACTGTGCAGTAGGGGCAATGACAGTAAGGGCTTCATCCCTTTTCAGTTGTCGTTCTTCATTCAACAGGAGTTCATACAATGCATCAAAAGTAATCTCCTCTTGACGTGATTCAAGTGACCTGGTAAAAGGACGATAGGAAGGTCCTAGTCCAGCAAGCACAAATTCTACCAAATCATCATTGGAAACGGGATGCTGCAGTGCAGCCAACTTATCTGCTATTCCCTTTGACTTTTGTACATATGACTCAATATTGGCATTGTCACGACGCAGAGTGTGCAACTGCGATTTGAGTTCACGAATGTATGGCCTTGATCCTGAAGCATATGCAGCAACAAGTTTGTCCCGAGCTGCACAAGCAGTCGCTGCTCCGACCAATTGAGGCAGGATACTTTCTGAAACAGAAGCAACAATCCAACTTAGAACAAGTTGGTCTTCACGTAACCAGACCGTATACACCGGATTCGGTTTGGTATTGGTATCATCCAAAAATTGTGGTGGCATCTGTGTAGTACCATCAATATGGTGATTCAAGCCGCATGCATATATCATAGGCATAAACCGTGTCTTCCACAATAAAAAGTTCGAAGACGTGAGTTTTACAGGAAATTGATGTGCGAGGTTTGGAGAAGATGAAACAGTAGGCATCATGGAAGGGTTGCTAGCTTCACCCATGAAATATTGTTGGTATATCTCAGTTTTGTTTGTGTGAAGAAAAAAAAATAAAATTGGGTTGGTTTAACCTCTAATGGCTCTTGATACCATGTTAAAGATGCTTCTCAATCTCATTCAATTCATAACGTGGTTACATCAATATATACATAAGTTTCTTGGAGATTAGGACTCCAAAGTAGTAACTGTTAAGGACTCCTAATCTGAAACCAATTACACGACTTCTTTTAAATTGATTCCTAAAAATCAACAAATATATACAAATAGACTTGCATCAAACTCCTACGTGATATTATCTCTACACAACTATCATCCTACTTTTTGTTAAATGGTTATACATGAATATTTACTATTGAAAGAAAGATGCATTTCATCTGATGATTGACTAAATTATACTTTGGCTGCCGAACAAGAGAAATATGAAGGTTATAAGGTATAGGTATACTAATCATCTCTTTAGCATTTAATCATAAGTAAGAGAAGTATTAGTTACCAATATTGTTGTGCTTCTTATGCAGAAGTATACATATTTAAAAAAGACTCAATTGATCATTTCTGCTTCTTTTCAATTTTATGACACACTGACTAATCTAACTAACACATTGCCTTCCCCTGTGTCTTTTCTCAATTTCACTTACTTCAGGTTGCTGGAGTTGAAGCAGCTTCTGGTCTTCCCCTCAGTGATATTACAGCTGAAGCCAAATGTGCATCAGAAATGATTTATCTGTTTCCAGATTGCAACTTCAGACCATTGAATAGTAAGTTCCTTCATAGGTACAAAGGGCACTCTTCCTGTAATTCACCTTGGAGGAGCTGTGGATGGAAATGCAACTGTTCCTCTCAATGCCTCTGCACCATTGCCACTACTTTCACATGAACAATGACTGACAAAATCAAGACTTACTACATTCAGGTGAACAAACAAGAACATGAAAATGTAGATGAGTAGACAGAAGAATTTGTATGAGCATTTTCTGTACGCTTCAGAATACAACCACACGTGAGATTTTTCTTGGTTGTCATTGGGCCTGTGTTGGCACGGGCACCCAATATATGTGGTTCTTAGCCAAACAGAAATAGGAAAAGAATGAGAAGACGAGAAGTTGATCAATATATTAATACCAATCATCTCTTAATTATATGTGATATTTAAAATCTACATGCTCGAGATAGTTTTTTTCTACAAAGTTTCTTCTTTGCTCAAATGAATCTAGCTGTTGTTTATTTAGAGTTGAAGTAACTTTCCAATTAATTAAATGTTAAAGTACATTTTTTATGTATTGATGTTCTCTATCTATGATAAGTACTATCCGTTTATCTTCTTTCTTTGTTTGTGTAAATAATATGACAAATGCTGATGCCAATATATTTTGTGTTATTCTGAGTCATGTTTCTTTATGTATATTATTTTGTCTGATAATGTTGTAGATTTTGAGGACTACTATAGTATTACACTTGCGAAAGCTGAATATCTTTACAATCTTAAAAAAAACTATCATCGTGAAAAAAGCTCGTGATAAGAAAGTAAAAAAAATGTGAGACAATTGAGTGAAGAGAGGTGTATATACGAAGTTTCTTTTGATTAGATTCATAATAGTATAGTATGAAGGGGTAGTTTCAAATATATACAATCAAATAATTAGTTTACAACAAATATAGTCATGTTCTATTTACATAAAAGATAGCAAAAAATTATAGAAAATATACCGTGACTATACTATATAGGTTGCCAAAGTCATAGAAAGTATACATTGATTATACAATATAGCTTACCTATACTTGAGCTATACACTAACTATACATTACGATACACTCAAAAATCTGAAAAACTTAACTATACATGAAATATACACTAAGTATACATTGGCTATTCAATCTCAATCAACTCAAAATCACCTCTCAACAATCCCAAAATTTAGATATGAAATCTCCTTGATGTTTCAAGTCTTTTGATATATAATTCGCTTTAAAACTATTCACATTTACATTACATCAAATTTTTAAAAACAAGAAGAAAAAAATGGAAGAACAAGAAGAAGAACTGGAAGAATAATTTGGAAGAAGAAAGAATATGTCACGACCCAAAAATGGATGTGATGGCACTTGTCTATTCCACCAAGACAAGTCAGCCTCAACCCAACGAAATGAAAGAAAATACAGAAAGGTAAAGCAAGAAATAGACAAGAGCGGAAAACTTATTCATTCTAAACAACGACCCCAAAACCTGGTTGTCATGTGTACCAGCCACTAAAGCATAAAGTACGGAAATGAAATGATAATTATAAGTCTCAATGTCTTTGTTTCTCAAATAGAACAAAGCATAACATAAAGGAAAAAAGGGCCCGTCGGAATAACAAACAACGACCTCTCATGTCCTTCAACAAGCCTCGGAATGGAAGAAGAAAAAGAACAATCACATAGTATCAGACTCGGAACCGACACAAGTGTAGAAGTAAGGAGTGAGTACCAACCAACACGGTACTCAACAAGCAACCTAATAAACAAGACAACTAGCTAGAAATCAAATACTTCTTTCATCCCAACCGAACCTTCTCAAACTACAACCTGCATAGAAATCAGCCCAATCTAACAGTTTTGCAATACACAGTTCACAAGGCTTAATCACACAGTTCAATAGTCATAGTTCAACGACCAACGCATATCAAGTATGCCAATTCACAAGTAACAAGTATATCAATCATAATAAACAAGTAAATCAATCACAAATATCAAAACGCATTAAATCGCATTAATGAACTCTTGCCGGAACCATTTCCCTTCGGCGCATTATCATTAGCCGGAACCATTTCCCATCGACTTTATTTATATCATTTCACTAGCCAAGATCATTTTTCATTGGCTTTATATCACATCACTATCGGGAATCATTTTACTTCGGCTTTATATTATTTCACTAGTCGGAACCATTTTTGTTCGGCTTTATATCATTTCACTAGCTGAAACCAATTTCATTCGGCTTTATATCATTTTACTAGTCGGAACCATTTTCCATCAACTTTATATCACATCACTAGCCGGAATCATTTCCCATCAACTTCATATCACATCACTAGTTGTAGCCATTTCTCTTCGACTTTAAATCACATGTCTCATCACTGTGTACAATAATCAATACAAATAAGCAATTTCACACCATGAGAAAGAGACAACAATTCAAGCAATTCAAGTCCACATTCATGCCATCAAGCATTTCATCAATCAATCAAATAGGGTCCACAACAAGGAAACCCATAAAACATTAGATTAACACATTGTTGTTTCATTAATCTTCTTTTTATTCATTAAAATTAATTAAGTGGAACAATGAACCCTTCACCTCAATCCCATTACTCCCCAACACACACAATGAAGGGAATACACGAACTCTACTAGATTACAAAGTTTAAGAGATCACTTGCCTTAACGCAATCAATTAATTAATCCAAGACTTGAGTCTTCCCCTTTCGAATGTTATCCAATGCCCCACAATATAGTTCAATCAAGCAATCACAATAAGACTCCGAAAATAACAATTCTCAATTCACACATCTGAAAATGGGTCATTCAACTCAAAAATCCAATTTCGAAAATGAGGTTTGAATCCGAATATCTTTACTTGAAAACATTACCTAAGACATTTGGAACTCATTGGTGAAAACCATTTCAAAAAGGGATAAAAATCAGTTAACAATTAATCAACATTTTAGTACCTTGCTATTAACCAATCAAAATCTCAAGTTTTGATGTTAAAATCCATAAATAATCAAAGGGAAAAGAAGTTTTAGGGTCACAAAAACTTACCCAAATGATTTAGCACAAGAAATCTCCTCAAAATCATCTCCTAGGATTTTACTAAGCTCAAAAATGGAAAATAAGGCTTAAACCCCGAAAATGGAAGGTCAAAACCCCTTCTAAAATCGCAGAAGCGAACCCCAAAAATAATTTGCGAAGGTCGCGGTCGTGAACAGGCTCTTCACAATCAAGAAGGTCAAAGGAAATTGACCCTTCACGAAAGCGAATCAGACCTTGCTATCACGAGCTTCGCGGAAGCGAGCCCACCCTCGCGAACGCGAGATGCACCAGAACTCAGACCTCAGTAAAATCAGCCAACACAAAAATCATCAAAAGGACACTCGAAATTCGTTCGGAATCCCGTACACTCAAACCATATATGCAAATCAACTATACTTGACGTTTCAAAATCAATGAAATCACAAAATACGAATCCGAGGTTTCCTTGACCCTACATCTGTGAGAGTCACAAGAATGAAACATAACGCCTAAAAAGGCCAATTCAAACTCGGGACCTCCTGAAACTCAACCAAGACCTCACCTAGGTCTAAAATAATCCCATGAATCCAACGAAACTCTTGAAATTTCGATCCGAGCATCTGATCCTTGGATGTTGACCAAAGTCAATCCAAAGGCTAAAATGTCAATAATTTTCAACTTAGGACCTCAAATCCTCAAAACAACTCCGAATCAAAAATCGACAACTCTCTTTGACCATAATTCACATTCAAGGACTGATGGAATCAACGGAATTTCATTTCGACACTCGAAACTCAAAAAGACTTCGAAAATCACTTTCAAGCAACTTAAGCCTTTCAAAATCAAAACTTACACAAATTCTCAATTTTTTACTCAAAGTCTGAAATCGACTTTCAAAACTCAATCAAGAATAACTCCGGGTCAAAATCGAGAGGGGTAAAATAGAAACTTTACGAGAATTTTCAAAAATAACCAATCGGGTCACTCCAGAATAATTGAAAGAAAAAAATTGAAGAAGAAGAAGAAATAAAGAAGAAACTGGCAACAGAAGACGGCGACGATACATTTTCTTGGTAATCAAATTGATCAAATGGTCATTTGATGTGATTATCCCTATTATGAACTAGTGAACTTATCCGCACTTCGCGCGATTATAAAAAATGGTAAGATATCACTTTTTAAAATTAAATATTACTATCTGTTTCTCTCTATCTTTATTTATCTATAAATATTTGGTTTGTTCGTAAACTTTCAACAAAATCATGAGATATTTTGAATGAAAAGAAATTATAGAGTTACGATAATCAGAAATTCATATAAAATATAAAATAAAGAGCAATTATAGAGAGAACATACAAAAAAAAGAGTAAATAATACGACATCATTCTTACGATCATAATCATTAAAAAATAAAAGAAAAAAAAATATGAAATGAATATACAATCTTCCGAGCTCTGATCGACATCTACTCCCATAAGCCGATCACAATCAATAGCCTTCATCTTGTTCTTCAAGTCAACCAAAGTATGAATATAACCAATTAAAATGCTAATATGATCATTAATGTCTCTATTTATAGGACTAAAATATGAAATAACAAATAATGTCATGAATATGACTATTAATTATTTTAGGAGTTATGATGATAAAAGATTGTAAGAATAATGAAAATAAAGACCATTAA
Source organism: Solanum appendiculatum (assembly GCA_018342035.1). Taxonomy (NCBI): domain Eukaryota; kingdom Viridiplantae; phylum Streptophyta; class Magnoliopsida; order Solanales; family Solanaceae; genus Solanum; species Solanum appendiculatum. The sequence continues at coordinate 150,038 of JAGDQO010000702.1, read as the reverse complement.
GTTTTACATTTAATTTTTTTTAAAGAAATGACCTTTTAGTTTCTTAACATTGCATATTTAATATAATTAAGAGGAGGATTAGATGAGTGCTTTTTTTAGTATTTTAAATATAGCACATAAATTGGGGAAAAATAAGAAAAACCCCTAAAGGAGAAAAATAATAATAGTATTTCTAGGTCAAAGAGAGATGTCACATCACATTTTATATTTCTAGTTTTATTATTGTATATAAATTTGACAATAAGTTGTTGTTCAATATTGAAGCCTCGCATTAATTGAATGTATGAGATTTAGTCTCGTTATATGGTGGAGACTCAAGATACTTGTGTGTTATATTAGGAAAAGGCATATATATAAGTGAAGAAGATAAAAGAATAATATTATACGTAAGAAGGTTGCTTTTGTATTTTTGGTTTCTTGCTAATACACATAACGTACAGGTCTTCATATTATATATATACCCAAGCATTAATTGCTATCTAGGCAGTAGATTATCAATTGGATTTCATAATAGTCATTTCTAGACTATACATATCAAATACAAATTCTACCGTCTAAGGATTGGAGTTTGTCATGCATGCGGACTTCAACGTCTCTTTGCCCACTATCAATAGGAATGGTAAACATTTAATTAGTTTCTTTGTTTAATTCTACTTGATTTTTAGGGGATGAATTTTGAGATTGAGTGAAAGTTCCATCTGGATTTAATGGATCAGAATTGTAGTATCTAAGAAATATACTATATTCGAAACTTGAAAATAATGTAATAATTAAAAACTTCACCGAATTTTGTCCAACTCTTATATGTCTTGAAAAATGAAATTTTAGTCAAAATAATATTGCAATGTAATGAATAAATCTATAATTTCCTGCAAATACAAAGCAAAAGATAAACCCACATCATCCATAAAATTAACAACCTACTGATTTTCACGTATTAATAACATCATAGCGAATAAAATAATGAAACAAGGGAAAGAAATTAAAATAGAAAATAGAAAATAAAGAAAACAACAAAGTACATACCTTCACTCCATATTCTGCATCTTTGTATGCATGTATATATGATTTCATATGCAATTAAAAACATCAGCATTATCGAGCATATGTAGCTGTGTGTTCTTGAGAGAAAGCATGCACATATTGTGACTATTAATGTACCCCATTGACTATGATAGGAGCATGATTTTGTTTGCAAAAACACTATTTTATTCATCCATTTATAGTATGGTAAAGTGATGAAAGAAGTTACAATGATTGCATAAATGAATGTGATCTCTTTTAATCAAGTAGTGCATGATCCAATAGAATAAATGCAAATGCAATTGAATTGAGTAATGGCTTTAATTGAGTAGTTCATGAAACGTTTCATACATACAATAGAATAAATCGAAAAGAAAAAGAATTGAATAATAGACCTGCATTGTTGCCTATTAAATTTATATCAAAAGAAACGTACTAAAAGAAGATAAATGAAAGGCTGAAGTAATTTAGTGAAATTAGAACGTGTCTCTTTAAATGATATAGGAGTTTAATGTGTTTTCTTATCATGAATATATATTTTATTTTTAATTTAGAAAAATGAGATAAAAGCTCAAAAAATTGACAAAAAAGATAAATACTAATAGTGGCCATTGAGAGGTGCCACATCAGCGTTTTCATATTCAACTTTATATATATATATATATATATATATATAGATTAGTTTTAATATTTATTGATAAATTAACTGTATCCCGTTATTATTACCGTGTAACTATTTGAGTATATATAACATTACTATTCTTTTTTTTTAAAATAAAAAAAGCTTAAGTGTGTCAATTGATTTCGTAAAAATAACTTGTAATAACCTAAATTGGGAATATCTAACTTTTGTGTTTTAGTTTTTTTTTTTGCTTCACAGTAAGTAATTAAAAATTCTTGTTAGCTTTGACAAACAACAAAAAAAAGTAGAAAAAAAGATTAAAAGCTACAAACACTTAAAATAAGTGAGTTAAACATCCTCTAAGAAGCTATCAATACGAAGAATGTGTAAGTCAATTACACGCCTTGCATCTGCTCAATCATTGAGTGATCATCAAAATATTTGGTGGACGTCGAATGCAATAATCCTCAATTTTTCATCTTCAAATATTTCACAAATAACACACTTTTTTTATTTATGATTTAAATAAATAATCAATTATAGATTTCAATTTATATACATAGCATGAAAATACATTTTATCCAATAAATAATAAAATCATTATTTCATTAGTTAACTACTGCACAGAGCGAATCACTTAATTAAGGGTATAATATTTATATGTATTTATATGGTTTTGTATGTGTATATATCGTATAGACATAATACATAAACATGAACCTTAGCTTGGCTTCGACCGGTAATCATGACCTTTAACTTTTTCAGTGTACAAGTAGTCACTTTAACTATCGAATGATTGAGCAAATAAACACTCGAATTTTACCTTTGACGCGCATGACTTGGTGTATTTCATGCATTTTGTCAGGTAGAATTCGAGTGTATGTTTGTTCAAATTTTGAATGGTAATAGTATCTACGTGTGCATTGACAAAGTTAAAAGTCCTAGTTGTCAACGCCTGAATCCAAGTTACGGGTCATGTTTATGTATATATATTATGCCTTTAAAAATTGAGAACTTAAAAGTTTGTCAGCCATTTAAAATAGGGGAAACTAAGCAAATACCCCATTAAAGCAAAATAATTACAAATATATACTCATTTACATTCATACCCCATTAAATAATTACACTATATATAGCCCCAACTAATTTCGCTTAATTGGTAATAAGTCAGTATAACATACTGTATTGGAGTCATTAAGGTTTCTTGTTAAGAAATTACCCATTAGTCAATGATAATATAAGACTATATATATGTATATTGTTGTGGTATCATTAAGGTTTTTTGTTCATAAATTACTCATTAGCCAATGATACTATAAGAGTATTAATATTGTTGTGATATCATTAAGGTTTCTTATTCAGAAATTATTCATTAGTCAATGATACTATAAGAGTATATATATATATATATATATGTTCCAAGGAGCACATCCAGTTCTTCTCCAGTAAGTAGCAGCCTTGCTACTCATCAATCAAGAACCTCTGCTCCAGCAAGTGATCACAGCCCTAACCCCCAAAGAAGTGACAACAGTTCTTCTTCAAGAGATTCTTCCAGTGAGACTCCACCAATGAAATTCAGATCATTAAGGAAGATTTATGAAAATTGTTCTTTTGCTTTGTATGTTACTGAACCCAGTTGTTTCAAGGAATCTGTGGAGAGTCAAGCATGGCAAAATGCAATGATAGAAGAGATGCTAGGAATTGAGCAGAATCAGACATGGGAATTGGTGAATATACCAAAAGGAAAGGAACCCATTGGACTCAAATGGATGTTCAAAATCAAGCGTCATGCAAATGGGAGCATACAACGACACAAAGCAAGGCTTGTAGCTAAGGGATATGCACAACATCAAGGTATTAATTACGATGAGACGTTTTCACCTGTCGCTCACTTTGAAACGATGAGAATACTCTTATCGTTGGCTTCTAAGCTGAGCTGGCCCGTTTATCAATTTGATGTTAAATCTGCATTCTTAAATAGGGATTTGGAAGAGGAAGTTTATGTTTCCCAACCTGAGGGTTTTGGTGTTAGTGGCAATGAGAGCAAAGTATACAAGCTCAAGAAGGCTCTTTATGGGCTAAAACAAGCGCCACGGGCATGGTACAACAATTGACTCGTACTTCCTGAGGAATGGATTTGAAAGGAGCGAGAACGAGCCTACGTTGTATGTAAAGAAACAAGGTACGAGTGATTTTTTGGTAGTTTGTGGATGACATGATTTATATGGGGTCATGAGAAACTTTAGTAGCTGAATTTAAATCTTGCATGATGAAGGAGTTTGAAATGTCAGATTTGGGTATTTTGCAATACTTTCTAGGTCTTCAAGTGAAACAGGTAGAAGAAGGAATTTTTGTTTCTCAAATGAAGTACGCAAAAGACCTCCTATTCAAGTTTGGTATGCATAATTGTAAAGCGGATGAATGCAAATGAAAAATTTTAGCTTGAAAATGGCACAAATCTTGCCGATCCTAGTCAGTACAAAAGCTTGATTGGAGGTTTGAACTACCTAACACATACTCGTCCTGATATTATGTTTTCTGTTAGTATGATGTCTAGGTATATGCATAGTCCTACCAAGCAACATCTTGGTGCTGCCAAAAGAGTTTTGCGTTATGTTGCTGGGACAGTTGACTTCGATATTTGGTACTCCAAAGATGTAGATTTCAGCTTTACAGGATACAGTGATAGTGATTGTGCAGGAAGTATAGATAACAGAAAGAGCACTTGCGAAAATATTTTCAATTTAGGATCTGGAGCGATTTCTTGGAGCTCAAAGAAACAGAATGTGGTTGCATTATCATCATCGAAAGCAGAGTATGTTGCTGTAACTACAACAGCATGTCAGGCCTTATGGTTACGAAGATTGTTAGTTGATGTTTTCTATCAGCAAGAGGGTGCGATAAACATATTCGGCGATAACAAGGCAACAATTGCATTGACAAAGAATTCGGCTTTTAACAGTAGAACAAAGCACATAGACATCCATTATCATTTCATTCGTGACCACACTGCAAAAGGTGATATAGAGTTGAAGTTTTGCGGTACAAGGGATCATATTGCAGATGTTCTCACCAATGCACTCCCACAAGCCAAGCATGATCATTTCCCGCAGAAACTTCGAATTTGTAATTTTGAATCAAGGGGGAGTGTTGAATATTGATTCAAACGTAATTAAAGGTTCCTATTTAGTTGGCAGAGTAACACGTTTGTTAGGAGTCCTAGTTGAGTCAAAGCATATCTATCGTTAGTTGCTAATATTTAGCTTAGTGGATAAGGTTGTGGTTAAGTTAGTGGGTCATGTTTTCTCTTAGGTGGTTGAGTCTTAATTCCTATTTAAAGTGTCCTATGTACTTGCTTTACAGATTAAAATATAACGTGAAAGTTCTCTGCAATTCTTCTTTTTTCTTCTTCTACGTTATTTCTTCTTTCTTTATTCTCCAACATGAACAACCCTAATTATGAAAGGGGAGAATCAAACAGAATAATAGCGGAAGAGAGTTTTGATTTCAATCAAGCACTTCAATATTCATAGCACCTCACGTGGTGTAGGATCAAAAGGTTATGGAATTATTGGGGTGATTAAGAGCCCATTTGTACTAGCCTATTTTAATGAAAAAGCTACATAAATGGGCCATAAAATTAAAATAATTACATGTTCATACCTCAATCCAAAGTAATTCAAGAAATACAATTACAGCTCATACCGCCCATTCATTAAGACTGATAATTTTCACTTAACTGATAATTTTGGAGAAAAGATTCAAGAGGAGAAAAGCTAGGGTTTTCAAGCGTTCATCCAATTTCTTCAAGATTCGTCAAGATCTTTGATCTTCTAGGTATGTATGGCTTTTTAGTGTTGGGTTTGCTCGCCTTCATGCCCTACATATGTTAGAAATTATACAAAAGTAATCTAGGGTTTTGTTCCTTGATTTCTAGCAAAGTTGAGTTAATCCATTGATTGTGTCTAATTATATTCTTGAGTAATTGTATTCATATTGTTGAATATTTTGTGGTATTTTTCATGTTCCTATTTCAGCATGAGCCCTATTCCATTGAGTTAATTCTAAATTACTGATAAGAAGTCTTTTAAACTATTTACCTATTTTAAATTGATTTCTTAAAGAAGAGTTTTAAGAAGAGCTTAAAGAAGAGTTTTGAGAAAAGTTTTAAAGAAGGAAGTTTTGAGAAAAGATTTGAGAAGCATTTGGGAAACTAAGTATTTTCCACAAGATATCAGTATTTTAAGAATAGAAATAATGATTTCTAAAGCAAGTTATTGAATACTGAGATACTCCAGAAAATAATTAACTCTTTAAGAAGATTAGTTGAGTAATTACCTCAACCCAGAAAAGATAGTGTTTTTAAACATTTGAGATGAGCAAAGTAAAAGATTCTGGGAGTAGTATTGAGCATCGATATGGGGGAGAGTTAAACAACTCACAGCCTCCATAAACCATGTAGCCAACATGGGTAAATGATTCATACTTTTTGGATGATTTTCTTCCATATAGTACTTAGTGGATCCACTTAGTGAGTTTGAGAGTCCTATGCCTGGCAAGTATAGGACCGTTCTAGCAGCGTGGATGTTATACTGTATCATCACATAGCTCATAGTGATGGTTGTCGGTTAGAGAAACTCCCCAGAGTAAAAATATACATTATTTTCATAGTACTTGAGAAGTTGGGTTTTCAGAGATGAGTTAGCTTGTGAAGTTTTAAAGTGACTTTATTCATTTAATTCTTTACATTCAGTTTTGAGTTCAAGGTAAATCTAAGGTGTTTTCTATATACTTATGATTTTTTTTTAAAAAGAGTTGAGTAAGTATAATTGTAAAGTTTTAATGGTTTTGTTCCTTATCTCTTTGCATTCAATTGAGTTACTCATATCCTTATTGGTCTTCAGTACTTTCACTTCAGTTATTTATGTACTTAGCTATATTGCATACTCGTACATTCTATGTACTGATGTCATTCGACCTGCATCTTTGTGGATGCAGATATAAGTGTTTAGGATCATCAACATGTATTCATTGAAGATCATTTACACTTCCGCAGTTAGTAGTTTTGGTGAGCCTCCTAGCACTCCCGGAGGATTCATCTTTACCTTTTATTTCTATTTTGTTGAGCTGTCGTGAGGTCTGTTCCGACATCTATCTTAGTTAATTAGAGGCTTCATAGACAGGTCTAGAATTGATGGGTCCCTCAGACTTATTTCTATTTCCTTTCATTTGAGTTTTGACTGATGTTCTAGCAAGTTTATTAAGTATTTTCAGACAGTAATTGACTTTGCAAATTGAGTTAAGTTTTATGAGTTATCTATGTTAGGATAAGAGCCTTATTTGCTCAAGTTAAGTCTTCTGCAAAGTAGTAAGCCAGGCCAAGGGTTTGCTTGGGGATCAGCAATGGTTCTTAAGTGCCGGCCACGTCCAGGGTATAGGCTCGGGGTGTGACAAACTTGGTATCAGAGCCCAGAGTTAAAGAGTCCTAGGGAGTCTATGAAGCCGTGTCACTAAAGTTCTAGTTATCGGTGTGAAGCGCGCCACATCTATAATTAGGAGGCTACGATATTTAGGAACCTTTCACTTTCTTCTTACTCCACTTCGTGCGATAAAGTTCATTTTTATAAAAGTCTTTCCTCTAATTGGTGCTTACGCATGTCTTTTCATATATGCCTCCACGAAGAGCTGTTCGGGGACATCCCGCCAGGAGAAATGTTGATCCGGAGAATCAGGAAGCTCAAGTTGCACCTGAGGTGTAAGACCCTCAAAGGGATGTTACTAATGTTGAATTCAGGAATACAATTCAGATGCTGACTCAAGTAGTGACTAACCAAGCTGGGCGGCAGAGAGTGGACCGACAGGATGTGGCTGATAAATCCAGAGTTCGTGAGTTCTTGCGAATGAATCCCCCAGAGTTCACTAGATCGAAAGTTGCTGAGGATCCGAAAGGCTATTTTGAAGAGCTTCAGAGGGTGTTTGAGGTGATGAGAGTTACAGATGTTAAACGTGTGGAGTTGGCCTCATACCAGCTCAAGGGTGTTGCCAGGATCTGGTACGATCAGTGGAAGAAGAGTAGAGTAGAAGGAGCACCACCTCTGGGCTGGACAGAGTTTGAAAACGCTTTCTTGGGACACTTCTTCCCTTGAGAGTTAAGAGAAACGAAGATGAGAGAGTTTTTGAACTTGAAGCAGGAAGGCATGAGTGTGCAAGAGTACAACCTTAAGTTCACTCAACTGTCTCGTTATGCTCCGAAGATGGTGGCAGATATAAAGAGTCGAATGAGCTTGTTCGTGTCTAGGTTGTCTCGTCTATCTAGCAGGGAAGGTAAGGCGGCGATGCTGATCAGAGACATAGACATAGCTAGGTTGATGATTCATGTGCAGCAGGTTGAGGAAGACAAATTGAAGGATAGGGAGGAGCTTCGCAGCAAGAAGGCCAAGACTGCAAGTCAGGAGACTGGCCATCAAAGGACCGGCAATGGGAATCGATCTAACTTTTGGCAGAGATCATCTGGACCTGCTCTATCTTCAGCTAGCACACCTGCACCTAGGAACAGGAATGATCGCAAAGGTCAAGGGTCCCAAAATTTTAGGGCCCAAGGCACTCAATCACAGGGAAGTGTAGCACAAAGCACGGATCAGGTTCCCGCTTGTGCTAAGTGTGGCAGACGTCATAGGGGAGAATGTCATGATTGATCAAACGGTTGCTTCAAGTGTGGTCAGATAGGTCATTTCATGAGAGAGTGCCCAAATAACAAGTAGGGTAATAGGGGCAATAGAGCCTAGTCTTCTTCAGCAGCTCCAGCAAATAGGAGCATTCAGAGAGGAGCTACTTCAAGGACAGGCGGAGGTACAAACCGTCTATATGCTATGGGTACTCGAAAGGATCAAGAGAACTCGCCAGATGTTACTGGTATGCTTCGAGTTTTTACCTTCGATGTTTATGCCTTAACTGATCCAGATCCAGGTGCGAGTTTGTCTTTTGTGACTCCTTTTGTAGCTACGAAGTTCGGGCATTTCTCCCGAACAAATTATTGAGCCTTTCAGTGTTTCCACACTTGTTGGTGAGTCTATTCTAGCAGAAAGAATCTACCATGATTGTACCATCTCTGTCTATCACAAAGACACCATGGCTAATTTAGTTGAGTTAGATATGGTGGACTCTGATGTTATTCTAGGTATGGACTGGCTTCATGCTTGTTATGCCTCAGTCGATTGCAGAACTTGAGTAGTAAAGTTTCAGTTTCCTAATGAGCCAGTTTTAGAGTGGAGGAGTAATTCAGCAGTGCCTAAGGGTCATTTCATCTCATACCTTAAGGCTAGAAAGTTAGTTTCCAAGGGGTGCATTTACCACTTAGTCCGAGTTAATGACTCTAGTGTTGAGGCACCGCCTATTCAGTCAGTTTCAGTAGTGAGTGAGTTTCCAGAGGTCTTTCCTGATGATCTTCCCGGAGTCCCTCCAGATTGAGAAATAGACTTCGAAATAGATATTCTTCCTGATACTCAACCCATCTCTATTCCGCCATATAGAATGGCTCCAGCTGAGTTAAAAGAGCAGTTGAGAGATCTTTTTAATAAGGGCTTCATCCGACCAAGTGTCTCACATTGGGGCGCTCCGGTCTTGTTTGTGAGGAAGAATGATGGTTCCCTTAGGATGTGTATCGATTACCTCTAGTTGAACAAGGTCACAATAAAGAATAAATATCCTCTTCTGAGAATTGATGACCTTTTCGACCAACTTCTGGGTGCCACTTATTTCTCTAAGGTAGACCTCAAATCTGGCTATCATCAATTGAGAGTAAGAGAAAGTGATATCCCGAAGGCAGCTTCCAGGACCCGTTACGGTCATTATGAGTTTTTTGTTATGTCTTTTGGTCTGACTAACGCTCCTGCAACATTCATGGATCTGATGAACAGGGTATTTAAGCCATATCTGGACATGTTTGTTATTGTGTTCATTGATGACATACTGATTTATTCAAGGAATGAGGAGGACCATGCTAGTCATCTCAGAATAGTCCTTCAAACTCTCAAAGATCGAGAGTTATATGCCAAGTTTTCTAAGTGTGAGTTCTGGCTCAAATCCGTGGCATTCTTAGGCCATATTGTATTTGGTGAAGGGATTCGAGTTGACACTCAGAAGATTGAGGCAGTGCAGAATTAGCCAAGACCCACCTCTCCAACTGATATAAGGAGTTTCTTGGGGTTGTCTGGTTACTACAGAAGGTTCGTCGAGGGGTTTTCATCTATTTCGTCTCCATTGACTAAGCTAACTCAGAAAATAGCTAAGTTTCAATGGTCTGAAGCTTGTGAGAAAAGCTTTCAGGAATTGAAAACTTGGTTAACTACAGCTCCCGTGTTGACCCTACCAGAAAGTACAGAGGGTTTTGTTGTCTATTGTGATACGTCCAGATTTGGGCTTGGTTGTGTATTGATGCAGAATGTTAAGGTTATAGCCTATGCCTCCAGACAGCTGAAGATTCATGAGAGGAACTACCGAACTCATGATTTCGAGTTGGCAGCAGTAGTCTTTACTCTCAAAATATGGCGTCACTATCTCTATGGTGTTCATGTGGATGTGTTCACAGACCACAAGAGTCTCCAATACGTTTTCAGTCAGAAAGAGCTCCATCTCAGACAAAGGAGGTGGTTAGAGTTGCTCAAGGATTACGACATGAGTATCTTCTATCACCCAGGTAAGGCTAATGTGGTTGCTAATTCTTTGAGCAGGTTTTCAATGAGGAGTACTGCTCATGTGGAAAAAGGCAAGAAGGAACTAGCTAATGAAGTTCACAGGCTTGCACGATTGGGTGTTCGGTTGATGGATTCCAGTGAAGGGGGAGTTGTTGTGATGAATGGATCTGAGTCTTCATTAGTGGCAGAGATAAAAGGAGAAACAAGACAAAGACCCCATTTTGCTTGAGTTGAAGGCAAATGTGCATAAGCAGAAAGTGATGGCTTTTGCACAAGGGGGAGATGGTGTGTTGAGATACCAAGGAAAGTTATGTGTTCCAGATGTGGATGGTCTTCAAGAGAGGATTATGGAGGAAGCTCACAATACCGAGTATTCGATTCACCTGGGCTCCATAAAAATGTACGTGAAATCTATTGGTGGAGTAGTATGAAGAGGTGTATTGCTGAGTTTGTTGCTAAGTGCCCAAATTGCTAGCAAGTCAAAGCTGAACATCAAAGGTCATGTGGTGTGGCTCAGAATATATCCCTTCTGGAATGGAAGTGAGAGATGATTAATATGGATTTCATTACAGTTTTACCGCGATCTCACAGGCATCATGATTCCATTTGGGTGATTGTGGATCAGATGACCAAATCAGCCCACTTCTTACCAGTGAAGACTACCAATACAGCAGAAGAGTATGCAAACCTGTATATTCGCGAGATAGTTAGACTGCATGGAGTCCCCTTATCCATCATCTCAGACAGGGGTGCTTAGTTTATCGCGCATTTTTGGAAGTCATTTCAGAAAGGTTTGGGTTTGAAGGTGAACTTTAGTACTGCTTTTCACCATCAGACGGATGGCACCATTCAGACCTTAGAGGACATGTTGAGAGCTTGTGTTCTTGATTTCAAAGGTAATTGGGATGACCATTTGCCTCTTGTCGAGTTCGCATACAATAATAGTTACCACTCCAGCATTCAGATGACTCTGTATGAGGCTCTATATGGGAGAAGGTGTAGATCTCTCATTAGCTGGTTTAAGGTTGGTGAAGCTGAGTTGATAGGACCAGATTTGGTTCATCAAGCTATGGAAAAGGTGAAAATAATTCAAGAGAGGTTAAAAACAACGCAGAGTCGTCAGAAGTCCTACACAGATGTTAGGAGAAGAGATTTGGAGTTTGAGGTAGATGATTGGGTATATTTGAAGGTTTCACCCGTGAAAGGTGTGATGATGTTTGGCAGAAAGGGGAAGCTCAGTCCCCGCTACATTGGTCCTTATAGGATATCCAAGAGAGTTAGCAAAGTAGCTTATGAGTTGGAGCTACCATCAGAGTTAAAGGCAGTCCATCAGGTATTTCACATCTCTATGCTAAAGAAATATTTGAGTAATCTTTCACTTGTTGTGCCTATCGAGAATATTGGTATCAAGGACAACCTATCTTATGAGGAGATTCCCATTCAGATTCTTGATCGTCAGGTTTGCAAGTTGAGAACCAAAGAAGTTGCATCAGTGAAAGTCTTATGGACAAATCAGTTTGTTGAGGAAGCTACTTAGGAGGCCGAGGAGGACATGAAAGAGAGATATCCACATCTCTTCACCTCAAATACAGACCTAGAGCAAGGTACTAACTCTTAACGAAGTACCACTTTCAGTTTAGCATGTTGAGTTCTTAAGTTTAAATTTAGTTAGATTGTGTTTGCTTTGATTTGCATTGTGCTGGGTTGTTAGGAGTGTCTCCATCCCTTACAGGCTTAGTGGGAGCTCATTCGAGGACGAATGTTCCCAAGGGGGAGATAATCTAACACCCCGTAACTTAGAGTTGGGAAAAAAATACAGAAAACTGCTGCATCACTAGTTCTACGGAGGCCACCTACGGACCGTAGGTGGAATGACAGGCCGTAAGTGGGAACCGTCGATGGCACTGCAGCCTTCAGGATTTCCAAGTTTCTGAACTTTGACCTACGGAGCAACAGGATGGGCTGTTGTTCTGTTGACGGGCCGTAGATAGGTCTCGTAGGTCCCCTCTAGACTTAGTCAAATTTTCAGTCCTAAAGCCTGACCTACGATGGCCATGTACGGACCATATGTCAAATGACGGGCCGTACATGGGTGTCGTTGTTTGAAGGCCTAAGTTGAAAGTTTGTGAAGTTGATTCTACGGTTGAACAAGAAGGACCGCAGAACGATCTACGAACCGTACGTCGCTCCAGACAGTTTTAATGAAGGGTATTTCAGACTTTTCCCTTCCCTGCTAAGCCCAAAATTCGACCCTTTTCCTCTTAGTTAAGGCTTTATCAGTGTTTAGACAAATTAGATTGTCATTAACACTTAGAAATTTTGGAGAGAAGATTCAAGAGGAGAAAAGCTAGGGTTTTCAAACGTTCATCCAATTTCTTCAAGATTCGTCAAGATCTTTGATCTTCCAGGTATATAAGGATTTTTAGTGTTGGGTTTGCTTGCCCTCACGCCCTACATATGTCTGAAATTATACAAAAGTAATCTAGGGTTTTGTTCCTTGATTTCTAGCAAAGTTGAATTAATCCATTGATTGTGTCTAATTCTATTCTTGAGTAATTGTATTCATATTGTTGAATATTTTGTGGTATTGTTCATGTTCCTATTTCAGCATAAGCCCTATTCCATTGAGTTAATTCTAAGTTACTGATAAGAAGTTTTTAAAACTATTTAACTGTTTTAAATTGATTTCTTAAAGAAGAGTTTTGAGAAGAGCTTAAAGAAGAGTTTTGAGAAAAGTTTTAAAGAAGGAAGTTTTGAGAAAAGATTTGAGAAGCATTTGATTAACTGAGTATTTTCCCCAGGATATCAGTATTTTAAGAATAGGAACAATGATTTCTATAGTAAGTTATTGAGTATTGAGATACTCCAGAAAACAGTTACCTCTTTAAGATGATTAGTTGAGTAATTACCTCAACTCAAAAAAGATCATGTTTTTAAACATTTGAGATGAGCAAAGTAAAAGATTTTGGGAGTAGTATTGAGCATCGATATGGGGGAGAGTTAAACAACTCACAGCCTCCATAAACCATGTAGCTAATATGGGTAAAGGATTCATAATTTTTAGATGATTTCCTTCTATATAGTACTTAGTGGATCCACTTAGTGAGTTTGAGAGTCATATGCCTTGCAAGTATAGGACCGTTCTAGCAGCGTGGATGTTATACTGTATCATCACATAGCTTATAGTGATGGTTGTCGGTTAGAAAAACTTCCCAGAGTAAAATTATACATTATTTTCATATTACTTGAGAAGTTGGGTTTTCAGAGATTAGCTAGCTTGTGAAGTTTTAAAGTGACTTTATTCATTTAATTTTTTACATTCAATTTTGAGTTCAAGGTAAATCTAAGGTGTTTTCTATATACTTATGAGTTTCATGAAAACAGAGTTGAGTAAGTGTAATTGTAAAGTTTTAATGGTTTTGTTCCTTATCTCTTTGCATTTAGTTGAGTTACTCATATCCTTATTGGTCTTCAGTACTTTCACTTTAATTATTTATCTACTCAGCTATATTGCATACTCGTACATTCCATGTACTGATGTCATTCGACCTGCATCTTTGTGGATGCATATACATGTGTTTAGGATCATCAACAGGCATTCATTGAAGATCATTTACACTTCCGCAGTTAGTAGTTTTGGTGAGCCTCCTAGCACCCCCGGAGGATTCATCTTTACCTTTTATTTCTGTTTTGTTGAGGTATCGTGGGGTCTGTCCCGACATCCGTCTTAGTTAATTAGATGCTTCATAGACAGGTCTAGAATTGATGGGTCCCTCAGACTTATTTATATTTCCTTGCATTTGAGTTTTGACTGATGTTCTAGTAAGTTTATTAAGTATTTTCGGACAGTAATTGACTTTGCAAATTGAGTTAAGTTTTATGAGTTATCTATGTCAGGATAAGAGCCCTATTTGCTCAAGTTAAGTCTTCTGCTAAGTAGTAAGCCAGGCCAAGGGTTCGCTTGGGGATCAGTAATGGTTCTCAAGTGACGGCCACGTCCAGGGTGTAGGCTCGGGATGTGACATATATATTAATAATTTGGCTGACTATCGAAATTCTATCAGTGCCACATAAATTGAAACAACTAGAATAAAATATATTACTTGAAAATTACGTAAAAAATAATACTTTAAATCACAATAATTAACAACTTAAAATATTTAAAAGCATACAAGGACAAAAGGAGTAACATATATTACATGAAAAATTACGCAAAAAGTACTATAAATTATAATAATTAACAACTTAAAATATCTTAAAACTATATAAAAAAATATTGGTTTACTCTCCAAGTTTCATCTGCGCCACATAATTAGAGCATAGAGGTAACATATATTATCTGAAAATTGTGTTCCAAATTAATTTATTCTATTTGTAAATTTAAATTTTAAAAACCGTTTTCCCCATTAATTAGAGTTTGGCCCTTCTCTTAAGCCAATGGATATGTTCCAAAATGTTACATAAATAAATTGTAATTACATTTAGCTCTTAATAATTATATATCAAGTATGATATTTGGTGAAAATCCATTAAAATTAAAATTTATATGTATATTTAAATTTTGTGGTCTTAAATTTAAAATATATCAAATATATTAAAATATTTTTAAATTTTGTGATCTTAAATATGTTATATAAAAAAATTAAAATTTAGAGGTTATTTTCTTTTTAAAATGAAATAATTAAAAAACAAGTTCATATAAATCGAAACGGAGGAAATCATATTTTAAAAATGAAATATATATGTGGTATTATTAGAAAGAGCTTTCATATATATTAAAAAATTATTTTATCTTCCCTATATTAATTTGTACATAAACATGGAGTTTTAAAGATTTGAACATTTTAATATAGAAATATAATGATTTGAAAACTTTAGTACTTTCTTTGTTTTAATTTTTTTTGTCTTGTTTTTTTTTAATTTGTTATATATTTGAAATTACATAAAAAATTAAAAAAAAAAAGAGCTTAAAATCGCAATGTAACAATTTAAGATATTTTTAAAAAACATAGTTAAAAATCATATATGAAATTTGGTTGACTCTCTAATTCCATATCGAAACAAAAAAAGTAACATATATTGTTTGAAAATAACGTAAAAAGTACTATAAATTACAGTAAAATATAACTAAAAATATGTGAGAAACATATAAGAAATTGCATTGACTTTCCTAAAATCACTTGTGTCACATAAAATGAAACAGAAGGAGTAACATACTATTTGAAAATGACATAAAAGGTACTATAAATCACTATAAATTAACAATTTAAAATACTTGTAAGAAAATTTAGTTGACTCTTCAAATTTCATTTGTGTCACATAAATTGAAACAAAAAAACTAACATATATTGGGGCCCGCGCTGGCGCAAGCACCTAATATCTAGTCCATTAAATACGTCTCTGGGACTTCTAAATTTTTGTTCCACTCGAGACCCAGTTGCACAAATATACTCCCTCCTCCGTTCCGTTCCTATTTATATGTCGTTCTTAATACTCTCTCCGTCCAACAATAGTTGTTCACTATACTAAAATTAGTTGTCCAATAATACTTGTCCAATTTAGAAAATCAAGAGATAATTTACTCTTTGTGTCTATTTTACCCTTACTATTAAATACTATTTATTATCTAACACATTTTTCAAAGCATTAAATTTAATAAAGTCAAATGATAATATAGTAATATTACCCCTATTATTTATTGTTTCTTAATGGATGTGCCAAGTCAATAGTGGACAATTATTGTTGGACAGAGGGATTATTTATCATTATACAAAATCAATGTATAAATGACACTATTTTTTCTATTTAGCAGCCTTGAAAATATACATTTAACCAACTTAGAAAAACTAAGTAAATAATTCATGTTCATTAGTTAAATTAATTCATCAAAATAAATTAATCCATGTTCATTGATTGAAAACTTGACTTTGAAAAAATATTAAATAAGGATAGAATAGTAAACTTACTTAGTTTTTAATACACGTAAAATTTAAAATGGTGATATATAAATAAGAACGAAAAGAGTATATAATAAAAGAATATTAGGCCCGTGCACGCATGGCCAATCATCATCTAGTTATTCCTAAACGAGCAACTTTCACATATAGCCATTTAAAATATTTTAATACAACTTTCACATACAATTTTAATACAACTTTAATACATATTTATATCAAATGGTTATTAAAGCTAAAATTATGTCATATATGGTAATAAAAATAAAGTAACACTTAAAAGCGTAATTAATCAAATCAAATATATTATTTATGTAAAAATTCCGTATGTTTACTGGTGAATTTTTTAAAAATTTGAATTTTTATTATATTATTCAAATTTCTTCAATTTAAAATTTATGAACAATAATATGTGTATTATCCAATTATTTCAATATATTTTCAAAATATTATTCCTCACCCCCTCCCTCTACATACATTGTTTTCTACTATATTTTAATTACTTTTTGCTAGTTTGATTTTGAATTAAAAAAATTGTGTTACACATAATAAGCACTTGAGTTTTCTTATATTTTATTTTAATATATAAATTCTTGAGTTTAAATTTAAGTTACTAAAACTTTTATATTTTAATGCTCATTGAATTCATTATTTTATAAAAACTACACTCTTTTGTCGTCAAAATTTCCTCGTTTAATATAATATTATACTATACATCAACAATTTAAAGGACAAATCTATAAGAAAAGTAGGGTATGAAATATAGCTATTATATATAGATAAAATAAACGATAAAATAGAATTATTAGATATTCTAAAAGAGACAAAATGAGAAGAAAAAATAAGGTAATCACGCAGTAGAGGGGGTTCAGAATCTGAAAAGTAAACACACGAACTAATAGAAGGGTTCGACATCTACTATATATACATAAAAAATACATAAAAAATAATTTTAACCATGTATAAATAGTAATATTTTTTGCCGAAGGGAATTCGAATGAACCCCTAACAGTATGTTGGTTCCGCCCCTGATCACGCGATGTGTTCATGGATGATTGGTTGCTTCCTCTTGCGCTTGAGAGTAGGTTTAAAAAAATACAAAGTATCCGAACATATTGAAGCTACGTCAAGACTCTGTTGCAACACTGTAACAAATTGTTGTCGTTTAGGATAGTAAATGGTAATACAATTTAGAAATATATATCCTTGAAAGATAACTTCACCATTTTTTGTGAGATGCAAGAGCTTTCTTGCTCCAACAAACAAACCGCAAACAGTAGGCAAATTGCAAATGTTCAATAATCGTTTCCAGCCATCTTGTTCCATAATCCATACTTGCAATTCTCTACTCCGAGTTTTCCCGCCATATAAACTAAGACAACCTTTTAGAGTAATCAAACGAAAGCAGTCTTCCTCGCCTACAAAATCCAAATTTGGTGTTGGAAATTTTTTTACTTCATCTGAAGTCACGTCAAAGTACATGATGGTAGAAGTTGTATCCACATATTGGTCAATTATCTTGTTCATAGACCAAAATGTACCATCTTGAGTGCTAATCCCCTTAGCACAGGATATGTAATATGGTTGTACTAGATGAGGGGGACTTGTTTTCCTTGTCCAAGAATGTTTAGACAAAGAGTAAACACCATAAAAAGATTTAAAGATTATTATAACCTTGTAGTCATCGATCCTAGAATCATAGCACAAACCACAAGCATTTGGAGGATCGTCTTTGTATTTCACATAAGGACATTCAAGAATTCGATATTCTCTGGTGGATGGATTCAACAAAAGATAAGTTTTGTAGGCCATACGGTTCTTTAGAAGAAGCAAACCATCACATGAGCCCGAGACTTCAGATTCTTGGAATCTTTTTGGAGGAAAAAATTGGTTATGATCATCAATCGTAATTAATTGGGGACTTTCCGGATCTCTAAATTCAAAATTACTACTATATCTTTGTCGTAGGAGCAGCTTCTCACGGCCTACTGCTTTGGAATGATCACGGTGGTTCTTTTTAAAATTTCTATCACATATCATACCTTTCCATGACTTAGAAACTGATTTAAAACGCAACAAACTTTTAATTGGAAGACAAATAAACATGGAAAACATAATATCATCACATTCAAGGACCGTTCGTAAGTTTTTCTTTGACATTATGTCTGTTTTTTGGTTTGGAGAAAATTAAATGGCAGCGATGTGTATATAAGGTTAATTTAGTAGATGAAGGTATATATAGAAGGGAACTATCGGTTGTTGTGAGAAAAAAGGATTCGTGCTTGTATTAGGATTAAATTATTAATAAATACTTTCCTTTAGCGGCTTGTATTAGGATTAGGTATAGGTATATAAAAATTACTTAAATACACATCTTTTTTTTTTACCATAATCTTTAAAATTTCCTACCATTTAAAAAAATGTATCCGAATGTCCTATCTCCTCTATGATATATCTCTTCCCTAAATATGTATCCGAATGTCCTATCTCCTCTCTGTATCCGAAATTCATAAATTTTAAATGATTTTTGTAATTTGAAAAAGAATAGGAAAATAATGTAATTAGCTCTCAACAAGTATATATAGGAGAAGGTAGCATTATTGGACTAGCTAAAGGTTGCTAAGCTTGGCCCAAGCCCATCTAGCTTTTAGAAACCCAATTGCATACAGAATTTGTCTACTAGCTCCAGTTTCATTAATAATAACAGGACCTAATGCATTAGTCAAAGTCTAGAAAATACACATAGGATATCAAAAATGATAATAGGTTCAACTAACATCTAGCCTTACGGTGTACATATTTGTTACCTCTGGGAGGGGTCTGCTGGGTGTACATATTTGTTACTTCTGGGAGGGGTCTGCTGAAACATCGAAGCCCGGAGGAACAAATACAACGTCGTCCCACTGTGATGTCGAAGAATCCTGCAAAAATATGTTCATACTTTGTCAACAGCACCAGACTACATTACCGTCATTATGCTAGGCAGTGTGCATTTATAACAAGCAAGATGATGAACATAAATAAAAGAATAACGCATGTGGGTAGGTTAGGCATACGTCATGAGTTTGAACCATGGTACAAACAAAAACTCAGTATTTAAATGGAGAAAGGCAGAGGGGGGCGAGCTCATCCATCCATTGAGTTTTGAGTCGTGAGCTAGCAGGCCCTCGAGGATTTCTTGGTTGTTCAAAATAAAGAATTATAAATATAAGAGGTTAAAATGAGTAAGAGGACGACAGAGAAGTACAGCAAAATTTCCCGACATCATTTGTTGGATCAAGAACTTGGTTGAGGATTCTTACCTTCATACCTTGTATTATATCCTCCAGAACGCCAACCTAGTCAAATCAGATGAAAATTCTCGGTCATGAAGCTAAGACACCAACAATAGATAAACAGTAAACACCAACAGACGTACCTGAATATCTCCTTTCAAAGCGGGATTCAATCGCCCTTGCTGCTGAGAAGCTCTTACTAGTGAACTCTCTAGGTCCTCCTGCATAAGTTGACAAAATTTCAAGAAGGGAGATATATCAATGTATCACATTAGTGGATACTAACTCCAGACAATTAGCTTACCTTCCTGAAGAAAACAGGACGATATCTCTTGTTTTGGCTTCTTAGAATTAAGCTCCTCGACTGTAAATAAATATCAATCAGATGGATAGTTGTCATTTTAAATTTATGAGGTCGAAAAGTACAAAGGACCTTTGTGTGGCATGAAATTGCCAGCCAAAATTCATATAACCTTCGAATCTAACAATCTGTTGTGAAATTATCTGAATGTGATATTCAATATGTTGGCATGCTACTTATTTCTTTATTTTTTAAAAGTGTGGTGTCCGCAACAAGTTGCATGCACCACGACAAGTCCACCGGATCCTACCAGTACAAGTATCGGATTACTCTACCCGCCAAAATATAGATAAATGGGAAGAAATCACCTAAACTTTTTTGCCTTTGCTAGGATTGGATACATGGTCTTCCATAGTCTTCATTCCAACTTCAACGAGCAATAGGACATACTTTTGAGTACATTTGGGCATGGTTCCAAACTAATCTAACACCGAAACAACTTTCAACTAATATTTGACACCATTTTTTTTTACTGATTAGATTTAAGCAAATTGTGAAACATCGGCACCTTCATTGTTCTAAAGTTAAATTTGCATCATGCTTTACAGGCGTCAAAGGAATTCTTTTAACTAGGTAACATCATCCAAGAAGGTGAAAAAGAGCAATGCTAGGTTGTTTCAAGTGCATGGACAGCATTTTGGGTGGATTAATTCTTCTTTTTACGTTAATCACTTTAGGCATTTAATACAACACAGAGATTTAAAACAGATTGGGTCTTGTCAAGGCTTGAAGGTACCGGATGTTTCCCTGATTAATCTATCAGTTCTTTTGGCTACAAGTAAAAGAGAAGCCAATTCCATCTGCAGATCTGCTAAGTGTATCAATTGACTGTATGAGTATCGTGCCTATGGGTCCTCTTCCTCATCAACAGACCAATGTTATCAAAGGCGAAAAGCGCAAAATAGCATCAAAGATCAGTTGGGGTTTTAAGCGCAAAGTGAAATTGAAAAAAGGGTTGCGATAAAGTGAAATATAAATTGTTAAACCTTTTCTGGATTACGCTCAATGACAAGGAAAAGTATGCCTTGGATACTTGATGGCGACACTGAAGCACCTGCTAAGCAAGGTGAAACACTCAATATGTTTTGCACCTCGTTTTAGGCCTTAAGTGTGCCTTTGACAACACTGCAACTGACGTAGTCATCCTAGTTAAGATCATATTTCATTTAAAGCAGATGAAGCGAGCAAATCATATACTTCCCCTCACACAGGAGGACATAGAAGTAAGCACAATTGTTAAGGCAGATGAGCATTTCCGCGTAGCTATAAATATCAATTATAGCTGAACATGTACCTGAAAAACTGGAACACCATAAAAGCTCTCATCAGTCGTTCCAGTCCTTTCCCTTTCCTAGTTAAAAAAGGCAGTAGAATACGATCAGCTTTAAATCATAGAAGTTAAAACTAATGGTGCACAAAATGATATTTTAAACATGCTGATTAAAATTTCTATGCACAAAACCATTTTTGGGAATATCCTCACAACAATATCACTTAAAAATGAGATCTCCTACCATTTGATGGACCGATTTAATGTCATGATGCTATGTTTTGGTCCACAACTGGTATATACATAATCTTTGTTAGGTATAAAGAAACTTACTGATCAACAACTATCTTTTCGTCCAATTTAATCCAAAAGCAACGTCTGCCTATTACAAATTTATCTCGAAGATGAAGGAGAACATCTTAACGCTCATCTGAAGTGCCACAAACTTTCGGATTTAGTGTCAAGAGAGAAGTTCCTTCAAGCAAAAGTTTCTACTACTTATTGTACATGAAGTACATTTCAGAACTTAGATAGTCAAAAACTTTGGAATACTTTGCAATAATCATGAACCCCGAAGCTATGACAGTCTTCTATAATAGATTAATGGAGACCCCCAAAGTGAATAACCTTTTTTTATTAAGAACGGAAGAAACTGATTGACGTAAAGACAATACTTCTTTAAGGTAGACAAGCAAACTAAAATCAAATTCTCGAGATACCACTATGACGGCATGAGCACTCATCAACTTTCTTATAGATTTAAGAACACGCTTAGTTTACAACAAAATTACAAAATTTTGTATGACTAGATATGCACCTTTATTGCATTCTTTACTTGAGATGCCTCTGGTATCAACCTGAAAGCAACTCCATCAACTTTGAGCTGGAAAACCTGCATCATTGACCATCAATTAGACTGAATAACTATTTTCTTCCACAATCAAGAATCCAACTATCAGCCTCGGACAATCAAAAGACAGTTACTAGCTCAGTCCTCGTCCTACTCGCTTTTGACTAAAAATGTTGTCCTCGTGTTCAATGAAGTGAGACGAGAACTAAGAGGTCTCAAGTTCAAGTCCGAGCATAGGCAAGAAAAACACTAGGTGATTCTCCTATGCCTTTAGGAGAATTATCCTATAAAAATTTAAACAACAATCAAAACAAACATTATATATAAGCTAACAACGACAATCTTAATAGGTCAATTGATTGACTAAACGAATTTTCACCATTCGATTCCCCATCTTGTAATCCCCTCCCTTACCCCAACAAGCTGTTAGTCAAGCATAGCTAAAACATAACACAATAAACACATCGCAATACACAAGTCACAACAATGGCAAATTGAAGCTAACCTTGTTGAGAGCAACAGGAACAACCCGAGAGCTGTTTCGCATAGAGGGGTCCATTGATTCCATCTGCTGACGAAGTGATTCAGCATCAGCTTCACTAAAGCAAAACAACCCCAAACTTTTTCCAGTACTAACACCCGAAACCAACACGAATTCTTGAGAAGCATTGCTCAGGGCATACACAGGTACTCCACCCAAACGCTCTTCGATGGTTTCAGTAGATAAAGATTGCTTTTTAACACCAATTTTAGCCCATAGAGGTGAATTTTGAGAAGAACTAAGGGTGTTGAGTTGGGGAATAGTGGTTTGAATGAAATTGGTGAAATGGGTCTGCAGATTCTTGAAGGTTTGTTGAAGCTGTAGGTGTGGTGGTGTTGCTGGAGAAGAAGATGATTGTTTGGATTTGAAGAAATTCATGATTTTCTCTCTCTCTGTTTGGGAGCAATTACAGAGGAAATGGGTGAAAGGGTTTTTGAGGTTTTAAAAGCGGCTAAAAACTTTGAGGAGCAACAAAAGAAAGTACGAATTAAGCATAATACATGAACGTGTTATTTAATTTAGCCCTGACATATATTTTAGGTGATAATTTGAATCTTACACGTTATTATACATAGGTTCTATATGTACCATGTTATGTATAATATGTAAGTCTATTTGTTCAATATTTATATACATTTAAAATTGAAGAACATATATGTCAGCTAAAACTAAATTAAAAAATATATTTATGTATTAGTTAATTAGAAAATAAATTTAAGTGTCTACTATATTCACATCAATTTATACATATCTTAATTTGTTATCTTGACCAACACAAATATTAAGTAATTATGTTAGGTAATAAAGTATGAACAACTGCTAAAAAATAGATATACAATATATCGCACTCCTAATTCTTGCTTGCTTAAAAATTAGAGGGGGAACTTTGACTCTAAGCTAATCAAAGAAGTAGAATTGATTGTTCCCCACAAGGGTAAAAGATGTTTCAAACTTTGTTAAATTAGGATGTCAACTCAATTCATTGAATTATTAGGCACATTATTAGATGTTGTGGTTCCTAATTATCTTACTTGGTTTATCTTTTGTGAGTTCAAAACTTAAATGACTGGTAAGAAAAAACGTGACTAAATGAACTTTAAAAATAAAGAAGAGCATTTTGAATCATTGTCTCTATATAGATTCAAATGCTAAATAGATGGGTGAAATCATGTCAATTTTGTTGAACTAATGGGTGTCAAAAATTAAGTGTTACTAAAATTCAAGTCAAGCATTTGAAAATGAAGAAGAAAATAAGTCTAGCTTAGTAAAAGTAACAAGCAATTCATCCCTTTATTCTCTATATACTATGATACCCCGAAGAGTGTAGGAATGGGTCAAGTTTGTATCGCTATGAAATAATAATTATGTCAGAACCTAATGTATTTACTGAATAGTTTATTTGATGACTTTGTAATTGTTAAAAAAAATTCTAAAAGTATTAACTATTTCTAATAAGATCCATAAAGATATTTTTTAGCACTAACTATTGATGCGACTTCATTAAAAAAACAATTGAAAAGAGGATCGAAGAAAGATTAGGAGTATTTTGCAAATATTGAGATATTGATTTTCACTTTTTTTTTAAAAAGGTCCCAAACAAAATTAAAAGGAATTGTATACTTGGTCGGACTACCTATAAAATCAACTCAACATAATATTATACTTGTAAGTGAAATTATTATATTGCTCAAAATTAGTATATGATTTGTCAAGTGGTAGCTTGTTGGACTATTTTCTTGATCATCATTGAGCCTTCATCTTCACAAATTGAACTAACCAATCACACTTTCTTCAAACCAAATAAATTGAAGCTCCATATGTTAAACCCCCATGGCTCCTTTTTTTCAACTGGTCATCTATGTGACAATTTGACCATAATGAAAAACTCTTATTATAGCCTCGAATGAAATAATCAACAAAAAGTTGACATGGTCCAAATATGGTACAACATCACATGAAGCAAAAGAAAAAAGCAATTGCATTTAACAAAGAAAATATGAGTTTGAACACATAGAATGAATGGTAAGAGAACAAATAAATACTTGAAAGGGAATTAAGAATCTAAAGAGAACAAGGTTTTCCAGTAAATATGATAAGGTCCTGTCCCATGTCTTTGGACTTGTCTAAAGCATTTCTTTTTATGTCATAGAAGAAAAAGACGATCATCACTCCCACTTGTTGACAAAATATTATTTCATCATTCCATGAGTTGCGAAAATAACCTACTTTCTGGGACTCGAATCTTACCAAATTGATACTGTGCTCCTTCGCCCAAGTGCAACTTACTTTATCTTTGAGTATCCACAAGTCTAGAATTGAACTCTTGAGAAAGTTAGCTTTGTCTGGCAACTAATACATACATTCATTAACTAACACCCCGGGCAAAACTGGATGATATGGAGGTGGCTCCGTGATTTCTTTCCATCTACTATTAGAAATGCCCCCACTATTTAGGGTAAAAACTTCACATCTTAGCTGCACAAGGTCAACATCACCAAGAATACCACAGGGGGGACCCATATAGAAAAAATGCACCACTTTGTATTCCTTCTTTGAGTGAAGATATCCAAACCCAAAATGTTCATATTCGGGGGTAGCAGAAGGTGAATAGTTGGGCAATTCACGTAATTGATGGATGGCAGGATTGCACAAATATATACGACAATTTGTTGAAAGGCAAACCAAACCAGCGCTTACAGTCCAGCAACTAGAATGAATTTGTCTATCAGGATAGTGGGTGACTGTGTACAAATCCTCAGTTCTTCCTTCCATGTCAAGTGAAACAAATCGTAGTTTCAATTTACCTGACCGTGGCAAATAAGGGAATGTTTCTACAAAAAGAAGTTGAGGGGCATTTTCCATTAGCTGTTGTTTCTGATGAGAACAAACGAACATAGGACTAATAATACATTCATTCCATGACTTGGATACGCACCTTGAGATGGATAATGTTTTCACCGCGCATTTTAGAAAAACACAAGTTAACATATCAGCTGATAGCTTATTAAATTTGCTACCATTCCCATCCTCCTTTATGACGATACTGCTACATTTTTTCTTCCTTCGTATTGATATTTCCTTCTTCTTGTTAGGCTGCAATGGATGTCATAAATAATGATTTTAATTCTATGTTGCGATGCAACACGGCAAACTTCTCACCCCTATAGTTAAAAGCCAAAAAACACAAAAGAGCACCGTGGACTCATTACATTAATATATCACTTTGTTGTCAAGAGTTGTGCTTTTAAAGACAAAGTTCATTCGCGAAGCCAAGAACCTATGCTTCAGGACTTGAGCACGCCTTTAATAACACTGCTTCAAGTAACTTTGTCTATCAGAAAATAATTCCTCAATCAAATCTCAATACACCACTATTGACTACTCATTATCAATAATTTATTGAAATTACACCTCTTTATACACTTCCTAAGCAGAAATTTGAAATGCTTCAAGGAAAAAGATCAACTTGTTTTATCTTACTTTTTCCTTTTTAGTCCATTTCCGATCCAAGAATGTCTCTTTATTTTTTTGATACTCATTCTTTAATTATTTTTTATGACAGGGAGATCCGCAACCATATAGAATAAAACCTCCGCTCCTACGCAATGCACTAGGCTTAAGTGCCATGAGGTCGACCTAGGTGATTCTTTAATTCTAACTAAAAGGACATCTTATACATATCCAGAATATAAAAACACAAGTATTAGAGTTACTTAACCTATCTGTACACATATTGTAATTTATTTATTCTTGTGTACCACTTGTGTAATACTTAGATAATATTTTGTTATATAATATTCTCTACCTCCACATTGGGGGTTAGGTTTTCCACCCTAACATGGTATCAGCCTAATCTATCCTACTTCTATCCTACTTCTCCCTCCCGCCGCCGCCCCTCTCCTGCTGCTGCTGCCGCCTCTCTTTCTCTTTCTCTTCCTTCGCTGCTCCTCTTCTCCTTTCGATCATGGCTGCCTCCTCCACCAGCGATGCCACTCTTCCCATTGCCACGGTTTTACACATGCTTACCATTAAGCTCTCCTCCACCAATTATCTCTATTGGAAAAATCAGATGCTGCCCCTACTTTCTTATCAACGCTTATTGGATCATGTTGATGGATCCTCCGTAGCTCCTTCATCGTCTCTTCTTACGGATGGCAAAGAGGTTCTTAATCCTCTTTATGATGCCTGGCTTGCGATTGATCAACGGGCTGTCATCATCCTTAATTCTTCCCTTACGGAAGAGGCGGTCTCTGAAATTTTGGGTCTCACAACAGCCCGCCAAATCTGGGTTGCGCTTGAATCTGCCTATAGCAATTCTTCTGTTGAACGCGTCCATAATCTGCGCGATCAACTTCGTCAATTGGTCAAAGGTTCATTATCTGTTGCTGAATTTGGTCGTCAATTTAAATCCGTTTGTGATCAGTTGGCTGCCATTGGTCAGCCTGTTGATGATATCGATAAACTTCATTGGTTTTTATGCGGCTTAGGAGCCTCTTTTGAGACTTTCTCCACTGCCATTCGTGCCACCAAACCGGCGCCTACCTTTCGCGACTTACTCTCACAGGCGGAGAGTCATGAACTTTTTCTCAAGTCCCTTCATGGTGCCTCATCCTCGCTGCCTGCTGCCTTCACTGCCCAGTCGCCTCGGCAGTCCTCTCCCGTCAGCGGCCGTGGTCGCCCTAACCGAGGCAGTGGTGGTTCGGGTGGTCGTGGTCGTGGCCGCAGGCCCCCTCACTGCCAATTATGTCGTACTGATGGCCACTATGCAAGTGCTTGTCCTACTCTTGCTACCTTTGCCGCTCAAGCTGCCTCTCGTGACGCCAATTTGGCTCAAGCGTTCAATGCTCAATGTCATGTCACTACTTCTGCCCCTGATTGGTATGTTGATTCCGGGGCCACTGATCACATGACTTCGTCTTCACCAAGTGTTCCTCATGCTTCTCCATACTCCGGCAATGCTAACGTGACATTTGGAAATGGTACTGCTCTTCCTATCACTCATACGGGTTCCTCTACTGTTTCTAATAATCTGCACTTGCGTGATGTTCTGGTTGTTCCACATCTTGCCAAGAATCTTTTGTCCATTAGTAAACTAACACATGATAATCCGGTGGATGTTCTATTCTCTAAATCGTTTTTTCAGATTCAGGACAGAAAAACGAAACAGGTTCTAACTCGAGGCAAATGTGAGAATGGGCTATATGTTTTGCATAATGAGCATCAAGCTTTGGCGGCTACTACAAATTCAAGTTTGAAGGCATCTTATGAACTTTGGCATAGTCGGTTAGGGCATGTTGCCTTTGACACTGTTTTACTTTTACATAAGTTAGGTTCTTTGTCTGTTACTTCTATTTTACCCAAACCGGTCATTTGCTCTTCTTGTCAACTCTCTAAAGGACACCGTTTGTCATTTGATTTAAATAATAAACGATCTTTGCATCCTTTGGACTTAATACATTGTGATTTGTGGGGCCCTGCGCCTATTACATCTACTGATAACTATAGGTATTATGTGGCCTTTGTTGATGACTACTCTCGCTTCACTTGGTTTTATCCTCTCAAAACCAAGTCTGGATTTGCCGCTGTTTTGTCTGTTTTCATGAAGTTTGTGCAAACTCAATTTTCTCGGAAAATTAAGGTTTTTCAAAGTGATGGAGGCACAGAGTTTGTTAATCACACTGCTCGTCGACTATTTGAAGAAAATGGCACTTTTCACAGGTTATCTTGTCCGTATACGCCTCAGCAAAACGGCAGAGTTGAGAGAAAACACCGTCACATCGTGGAGACTGGTTTGGCCATGCTTTTTAATGCACATGCTCCTACCTCTTATTGGGTAGATGCGTTCAGTTCCGCTGTTTATATCATCAATCGTCTACCTTCGAAGGTTTTGACCAACAAGTCTCCTTTTGAGCTCTTATTTTCTGAGAAGCCCAATTATCGTACCTTCAAGGTCTATGGCTGCCGAGTATTTCCATATCTTCGAGACTATACAAATCACAAGTTATCTCCTAGAAGTCTTCCGTGCATCTTCATCGGTTATAGCTCTCAATACAAAGGTTATCGGTGTCTTGATCCGGCAACGTCTCGCATCTATGTTACTCGCCATGCTCGTTTTGATGAGCACTCTTTACCTTTTTCGGGCACTACTTCATCAACGGACTTAAACTCCTTGCATCTCTCAACCTTTTTGGAGCCGTCTTCCATGCCGGCAGAATCCTTCGTGATCACTGGTTCTTCGTCCTCGCCAGCCTCAGCGCCTTTGCCTTCGCTATGTCCTCCTTGTTTGGATGGTCTTCACAGTGATATCCCGGCAGTATCTCAGCCATTACATGCTGCTCCGTCTGATGTTTCACCCGCTGCAGTGCCGCCAGTCCTTGTTCCTTCCACATCGTCTCGGGTCGGTCTTCCCTTGCCACATCCTGCTGCTGCCTCATCTCTGCCGACTTTGGCTACCGATTTGGGTGATTCTTTGGCTCAAATTCAGCTCCCTGCATCAGTGTCCACTCCAGCAGTTCACCCCATGGTAACTCGGTCCAAGACGGGCATTTTTAAACCTTCCACTCGACATCAAGCCAACTTAGCTCATCTTGACACTCATCGCCTCTTTAGCGCTTTATTTGCTTCTTCTGAACCAAGAGGGTTCAAGTCGGCTGCTAAACACCCACAGTGGATGGCTGCAATGCATGAGGAAATGTCTGCTCTAACTCAAAATGCTACATGGACATTGGTGCCTCGTCCGCGATCCAGTAATGTTGTTGGTTCCAAATGGGTTTTTCGCACTAAGTACAACTCAGACGGGTCTGTTGAACGTTTCAAAGCGCGACTGGTGGCTCAAGGCTTCACTCAAATCCCTGGCTTAGATTATTCCCACACCTTTAGTCCGGTGGTTAAGGCTTCTACGGTACGCATTGTCTTATCTCTTGCCGTTATCAACAATTGGAAGCTTCATCAGCTTGATGTCAAAAATGCCTTCTTGCATGGTCAACTGAATGAAGTTGTTCATATGGAACAACCCCCTGGCTTTGCAGACTCTCGGTTTCCTGATCATGTGTGTCGCTTGAACAAAGCGTTATACGGCCTCAAGCAGGCTCCGCGTGCTTGGTTTCAGCGATTAAGCTCCTTTCTTCTCACCAATGGTTTTACGTGCAGTCGCTCAGATACATCTCTGTTTGTTTTCAAACGCTCCTCCTGCATTATGTACCTGCTCGTCTATGTTGATGATTTAATTCTCACCGGAAACCGAACTGACCTCATGGTTGCGTTTATCTCTCGTCTAAACCAGGAGTTTGCTATTAAAGATCTTGGAGCTCTCAATTATTTTCTTGGTCTTGAAGTGACCTACACTGATAATGGGTTATTTCTCAGCCAATCCAAGTATGCTCGTGATATCCTTGAACGTGCTGCTTTACTTGATTCTAAGCCTGTGCACACACCCTTAGCTCCTCATGAGTCCTTCATCACCGCTGGTGATCCTTTTAAGGATCCAACTCATTATCGGTCTCTTGTTGGCGCATTGCAGTACCTTACAATTACTCGCCCGGATCTGTCCTATGCAGTGAATCAGGTTAGTCAGTTCTTACAGACACCGACTGTGTTTCATTTCCAGTGTGTCAAGCGCATTCTTCGGTATGTCAAAGGCACACTTGCCTATGGCCTGTTGTTCACCAAGCCGCATAATGTCTCTATTCTTGGTTACTCGGATGCTGATTGGGCCAGATGTCTCGAAACTCGCCGTTCTACTTATGGCTACTCTATTTTCCTTGGTGGAAACTTAGTATCCTGGAGTGCTAAGAAACAACCGACTGTCTCCCGCTCCAGTTGTGAATCGGAGTATCGAGCCATGGCGAATACTGCGGCTGAAATTGTATGGATCACTCACTTGCTTCGGGAGCTCCATGCCTTGCCTCCTGATCGCCCCACGCTGCTCTGTGACAATCGGAGTGCACTCTTTCTCACACAGAATCCTGTGTCTCATAAGAGGGCGAAACACATTGATCTGGACTATCACTTCATTCGGGAGCTTGTGTCGTCTGGTAAACTCTACACTAAGTTTGTTCCAACCACGCTTCAGGTGGCTGACATCTTCACCAAGAGTCTTCCTCGGCCTCAGTTTGAATCTTTCCGCGCTATGCTTGGCCTTCGTCCACCACCGTTCCGCTTGAAGGGGGGTATTAGAGTTACTTAACCTATCTGTACACATATTGTAATTTATTTATTCTTGTGTACCACTTGTGTAATACTTAGATAATATTTTGTTATATAATATTCTCTACCTCCACATTGGGGGTTAGGTTTTCCACCCTAACAACAAGATTTAAAAGTTTCTTTATTTCTTGAATTCTAGGCCAAGTTGAAAACCAAACAAACAAATTTTACAAGAAAACAACATCATACCTAGTGTTCATCCAAGAGATTACTTACACGACCTTGATTAATCTAGCCATCATTGAATAACATAAACAACAACATAGCCAGTGTAATCGAACAAATGGGTGTATGAGGAAACATATATAGAACAAAAATAGTATATATTGTGAGTTTAACCCAAAAAACATCCATTGGTTAACTTTTGCGT
Source organism: Solanum appendiculatum (assembly GCA_018342035.1). Lineage (NCBI taxonomy): Eukaryota > Viridiplantae > Streptophyta > Magnoliopsida > Solanales > Solanaceae > Solanum > Solanum appendiculatum. The sequence goes on along the minus strand of JAGDQO010000702.1, from coordinate 118,874 downwards.
AAATTGATGAAAGCAATTAATTTTTCAGCATAAGATTTGCAAAGCAGTGAACTTTTGTGGAAAAAAAATTAAAATATGGTTGACAAAAAGCAGCAATTAGTTGGCAAAGGTGGAACCTTTTTTTCTTTGCTTCGAGTTACTTTCACCATTTTTGCTATGAATTGAGGGAGTGAATGAGAGAGAAAAGAGGACGAAAAAGTATAATATAGGACTTTCTAGTTTTTTTAAAAAAAGAATTTTAACCCTATTTAACAACGTATTAAACCTACGACTTTTAAAGGGCAACTTTTAAAATGATTATAATTAGGATCTATAACTATAGTTTACTTAATTATAAATTATAATTACAATTTACATGTTAGGGGAGGAGAGGCGAGCCATATGAGAGAGAGAGAGGGGAGAGAGGTGAGTCAGATATGAGAGAGAGGAGACAGACGAGCGAGACTAGGAGAGGGAGGAGAGAGGCGAGCCAGATATGAGAGAGAGAGGGGAGAGAAGAGAGAGGCGAAAGAGGTTGAATACCAATTGTATTCATTGTATATTTGTATCAAAATGAATACAATTGTATTAAAAACTATTGTATTTAGCTACTTATTAGGAGGAGAGAGGAGAACGAGAGAGGGGGGAGAGAGGATGAATACATGTTGTATTCATTGTATTTCGATTACAATTAATACATAATACAAAACAATTTTGCATTAAATAAATACATAATATAATGCAAAATAAATATAAAATACAATTCAAAACAAATACATTATATAAATACAAAATTAATTTGGGAATTGATACAACTATTTCTCTCTCCTTAAAGGGGAGTTTGTATACAAGGGCAAGTCTTTTTACAGAATACAACGGCAAGACGGAGAGGGAGAGAGAGAGAAAGAGAGAGATGAGAGAGAAGTTTGCTATAAAATATTACTTATTATAATTTTTTAAACTACAGTGGGTTATCGTAAATACATATAATATGTTTGCCTTGTTATGTAATTTTCCATTTTTTTAAAAGTCAGATACACCTAAATTACAAGTATTTTGCTATTAGATACACTTGAAAAAAATAAATACACAAGGAGAGAGGGAGAGAGTCTATGTGTTTGAAACAAATTACACCTAATTCATCTAGTGATTTCACGATCATTATTTTTTTTGAAGAAATATTAAATATTTCTGATGAAATTCCATGAAAATATTTTTAAATAGCAAACAATAATTATTGACGCGACTTCAGGAAAAAACACAACTAAAAAGAAGATCGAAGAAGATTAGAAGTATTTTGCAAATATTGAGATATTGATTTTCACTTAAAAGTAATTTTATACTTGGTAGGACCAGTGGTGGAAACAGGATTTTCGATAAGAGGGTCCAAAATTTGAAGAAGTAAACACACGAACTAGTCGAAGGGGGTTCGATATCTACTATATATGCCTAAAATTTAATTTTAACCATGTATAAATAGTAATATTTTCCGTCGAAGGGGGTTTGGATGAACTCCCTCACAACATGCTGGCTCCGCCACTAGGTAGGACTACCTATAAAATAATTTTTAAAAAAAGGAAAAGGGTCATATTTACCCTGTACTCTTAGAAAAAGACCATATTTATCCTTCATTATACTTTTTTGATATATTTACCCTTATCATCCAACTTTGGGTTCATATTAGTCCTTGAACAGTTAAGTCTTATTTTCCTACTCTTATTATCCTACTCTTATTATCCTACATGGGACCATGGATATATTTTTATCACAATTAAAATTTGCTTTCAATTTAATTATTAGACCCACTTATTTATCCCATTAAACCCAATTTCTACTACCATATTTTTCTCGTCACTTTTCCATAAAAAACCATAGGAATCAACACAGAGAGAGCTATGGCGTCCATCCTTTTACATCACCAGTTTTGGTGCAGTGGGTTAGAATATGGATGGGTATAAATAATTGAATTGAAAACAAATTTTAATTGTGATAAAAACATATCTAGAATAATAAAAGTAAGAAAGAAAGACTTAACCATTCAAGGGTAAATATGAGCCCAAAGTTGGATAGTAAGGGCAAATATATAAAAAAAATGTGACGAAGGGTAAATATAGCCTTTTTTCTGAGAATACAAGGGCAAATATGACCCTTTTCCGTAAAAAAAGGTCACTAGCTCACATGGTCTCCTATTTTCATCCGTAGCGGACCCAGGATAGTAAAAAAATATTTACATCCATAGCGGACCCAGGATAGTAAAAAATAAAATTATAAGGTTAGTAGGATTAGAACACACAAAGTTAGTAGGATTAGAACACACAAATAATTTTTGCAACGCCTTTATCATTAGATTAAATCTTTAACTTGTGTCAAAAGGTGTCAATACTTAAATATATATATTTATTAAACCAAAATTTGACCTCTATACAGTGTAATTTTTGATCAAGGGGTGTTGCCGACACCCCTGGGTAAGGGTGAGTCCGCCACTGATTTTCATGTCCATCTTTATCGTAACTAATATCAAAATCAACTCTACAAATAATTATACTTGTTAGTGAAATCATTATATTGCTCAAATTGGTACAGTGATTCGCCAAGTGATAGTTTGTTGAGTTATTTTCTTGATCATTATTGAGCCTTCATCTTCCCCAATTGGACTAAACGATCTCAGTATTTTAAACCCTAATGTCATGGAAAAGCATTTTAATTGTCATCAATCTAGACCACTGCACTCGTGACTTTCTTCGAAACTCGACATTTTAAACCCTTTTTTTTCAACTAGTCATCCTATGTGATATATTTGACCTTAATGAAAAACTCTTATAAGTAATAACATAATTGCCTTGAATGAAATAATCAACAAAAAGTTGACGCGTCTTCTATTTTATATTTTTTCGATCTATTATGAAAATTTAATCCAAATATGGTACATCACATGAAGCAAAAGAAAAACGCAATTGGATTTTTAACAAAGAAAATATGGGTTTGACCATATAGAATGGTAAGAGAACAACACCATATTGTTTTAAGTTGATCATACCAAAAAAAGTCCCAAACAAGATTAAAAGGAATTGTATACTTGGTAGGACTACCTATAAAATCAACTCAACAAATAATTATTCTTGTAAGCGAAATTACTTATTGCTCAAAATTGGTATAGTGATTTGTCAAGTAGTAGCTAGTTGGACTATTTTCTTGATCATCATTGAGCCTTCATCTCAACTAATTGGACTAAATAATCACAATTTCTTCAAACTAAATAAATGAAAGAAAAATGGAAGCTCCATATTTTAAACCCCCATGGCTTCGAAAAGATATTGATTCATTTTTTTGACATAATGACAAGCTGATTGAAAAACATTGACACACTTATAAAAAGGTGATACCAGCTGACCTATTATAACCTTTAGTCCTAGTGATACATGTATATTTTATCATTGATCATATAATCTATAATGATGTAGTATTACATACTCAAAGGGAACCCCAGAAAAACTCATAAAGAATGTACATTTAAAACGACCAGATTACATACATTAATTGCTGCTGGTTGTTTAGGAGAAAGCAACTTCATGCCAAATGCTTTTCTGGCAAACTCTGCAGGCTTCTTTCTGGCTACACAAGGCCAAATGTCTCTAAAATACCATTCATTTTAGAAAATTGCAGCAGAGGAACAGCACACGAGAACACATGAATGAACATGATTTTCCAACAAAATTTTCTCACGGATGACTTTCACATCTCTTAAACACTTGACTATATTGTCCGAGAGCCTCTGACGGTTGGACTAGTCACCATTCGTGAACTTATACTTGCAGTTCTTAGAAGCCTGCGGAATTCTGACAAGCTTATCTTTCCATCTTTGTCGATATCTGCTTCTTCTAGCAATGGGTCTATGGAGCCTTTTAAGCCGGTATGCTGCATGTGAGTAAAAACCAGACATGAGTATTGTCAGAATTTCAGGGCTAGCAATCCACAGTCTCAACTCTTAGTATTTATTTTATTGCAGAACAGTATAAAAATTCTAGAAAGCTAGCATTTGTATATACAACAGTGTTGATCACTTGAAGAAGAAAATAAGACATACTAACCATTCTAAGTTCTTCTGGAGTTATGAATCCATCTCTATCAACGTCAAATTTCTCAAAAGCAGTTTGCGATCTTTGCTGCCATTTTAACAAATTATGCTCCTCTAACTGATGGACATGTAGAGTCGCAGCAACAAACTCTGGGAAATCAACAAGCCCGTCTGTGTTACTATCAATCTGCCAATCAAGGAACAAAATGCTTTAGGATTTTGAACTGCAGAAGAAAGAACTGTAGGAAATGCAGTATACATACGCAGAAAAAGAGCATTGACAAATGTTGAGTAAACACTCAGATTATCACATGGATTCATAAGCCGGAAAGCAACTACAATGAATTTGTCTATCAGGATAGTGGGTGACTGTGTACAAATCCTCAGTTCTTCCTTCCATGTCAAGTGAAACAAATCGTAGTTTCAATTTACCTGACCGTGGCAAATAAGGGAATGTTTCTACAAAAAGAAGTTGAGGGGCATTTTCCATTAGCTGTTGTTTCTGATGAGAACAAACGAACATAGGACTAATAATACATTCATTCCATGACTTGGATACGCACCTTGAGATGGATAATGTTTTCACCGCGCATTTTAGAAAAACACAAGTTAACATATCAGCTGATAGCTTATTAAATTTGCTACCATTCCCATCCTCCTTTATGACGATACTGCTACATTTTTTCTTCCTTCGTATTGATATTTCCTTCTTCTTGTTAGGCTGCAATGGGTATCGCAAATAATGATTTTAAAACACAAAAGAGCGCCAACTAAAGCATGGACTCATTACATTAATATATCAAGAGTTGTGCTTTTAAAGACAAAGTTCATTCGCGAAGCAAATAACCTACACTTGATCAGGACTTAAGCACGCCTTTAATAACACTGCTTCGAGTAACTTTGTCTATCAGTAAAAAAATGATCCCTCTATCAAATCTCAATACACCAATATTGACTACTGATTATCAATATTTTATTGAAATTACACCTCTTTATACACTTCCTTAGCACAAATTTGAAATGCTTCTAGGAAAAAGATCAATTTGTTTTGTGTTACTTTTTCCTTTTTAGTCTATTTCCAATCCAAGAATGTTTCTTTATTTTTTTGATACTCATTCTTTAATTCTTTAATTATTTTTTATGACAAAGGGAAATACGCAGCAGTGCAGGGTAAAACCTCCGCTCCTATACAATATTAGGAGGAAACCACACAAAAAAGGTAACCCGCACTAGGCTTAAGTGCCATGAGGTCGACCTAGGTAATTCTTTAATTCTAACTAAAAGATAATCTTATACATATCTGTAATTTAAGAGCACAAGATTTAAAAGTTTCTTTATTTCTTGAATTCTAGGCCAAGTCAAAAACCAAACAAACAAATTATACTAGAAAACATCTACATACCTAGTGTTCATCCAAGAGATTACTTACACGATTTTGATTAATCTAGCCATCATTGAATAACATAGATAACAACATAGCAAGTGTAATCGAACAAGTGGGCTATAGGGAAACATAGAACAAAACTAGTATTGTGAGTTTACCCAAAAAAAAAATTCCATTGATTAACTTTTGTGTAAATTGATGAAAGCAGTGAATTTTTTAGCATAAGATTTGCAAAGCAGAGAAACTTTTGTGTAAAAAAATTATAATATGGTTGACAAAAAGCAACAATTAGTTGGCAAAGTGGTACCTTTTTTTCTTTGCTTCGAGTTTCTTTCACCATTTTTGCTATGAATTGAGGGAGTGAATGAGAGAGAAAAGAGGACGAAAAAGTATAATATAGGACTTTCTAGTTCTTTTTAAAGAATTTTAACCCTATTTAACAACGTATTAAACCTAAGTATTTTTAAAGGGCAACTTTTAAGAATGATTATAGTTTGGATTTAATTAGGATCTATAGCTATAGTTTGTTTAATTATAAATTATAATTGCAGTTTACATGTTAGGGGAGGAGAGAGACAGCGAGACTAGGAGAGGGAGGAGCGAGGCAAGCGAGATCTGAGAGAGAGAGGAGAGAGGCGAGAGAGGTTGAATACCAATTGTTTCGTTGTATATTTGTATCAAAATGAAATACAATTGTATTAAAAACTATTGTATTTAGCTGCATATTAGGAGGAGAGAAGCGAGCGAGAGAGGGAGGAGAAAGGATGAATACATGTTGTATTTGTTGTATTTCGAATACAATTAATAAATAATATAAAATAATTATGCATTAAATGAATACATAATACAATGCAAAATAAATACAAAATATAATAGAAATAAATACATTATATAAATACAAAAATAATTTGGGAACTGATACAACTATTTCTCTCTCCTTAAAGGCAAGTTTGTATACAAGGGCGAGAGGGAGAGAGAGAAAGAGAAAGAGAGAGAGAGGAGAGAAGTTAGCTATAAAATCTTACATATAGCCATAATTGTAATTTTTAAACTATAATGATTTATCCTAAATACATATCATATGTTTGCCTTGTTGTGCAACTTTCCAATTTTTTTAAAGTCAAATACACCTAAATTACAAATATTTTGCTATTAGATACACTCGGAAAAATAAATACACAAGGAGAGAGGGAGGGAGTCTGTGTTTGAAACAAATTACACCTAATTCATCTAGTAATTTCATGATCATTAATTTTTTTTAAGAAATATTAAATATTTCTGATGAAATTCCATGAAGATATTTTAAAATAACAACACTAATTATTGACGTGACTTCAGAAAAAAAACAATTACAAAGAAGATCGAAGAAAGATTAGGAGTATTTTGCAAATATTGAGATATTGATTTTCACAAGAATTTTTCCAACACCTTAATCACCAGACTAAACCTTTAACTTGTGTAAAAAGTGTCGATACTTATATATATCTAATATCAAAATCAACTCTACAAATAATTATACTTGTTAGTGAAATCATTATATTGCTTAAATTGATATAGTGATTCGTCAAGTGATAGGTTGATGAAATATTTTCTTGATTATTATTGAGCCTTCATCTTCTAGAATTGGACTAAACAATCTCAGCATTTTAAACCCTAATGTCTTGGAAAAGCATTTTAATTGTCATCGATCTAGACCACTACACTCGTGACTTTCTTTGAAACTCGATATTTTAAACCTTTTTTTTAACTAGTCATCCTATGTGATATATTTTACCTTACCTTGAATGAAATAATCAACAAAAAGTTGACGCGTCTTCTATTTTATATTTTTTCGAACTATTATGAAATTTTAATCCAAATATGGTACATCACATGAAACAAAGAAAAACGCCATAGCATTTTTAACAAAGAAAATATGGGTTTGAACATATAGAATGGTAAGAGAACAACACCATATTGTTTTAAGTTGATCATACCAAAAAAAGTCCCAAACAAGATTTAAAAGGAATTGTATACTTGGTAGGACTTCCTATAAAAATCAACTCAACAAATAATTAAACTTGTAAGCGAAATTACCATATTGTTCAAAATTGATATAGTGATTTGTCAAGTGATAGCTTGTTGGACTATTTTCTTGATCGTCATTGAGCCTTCATCTTCACGAATTCGACTAAACAATCGCACTTTCTTCAAACTAAATAAATGGAAGCTTCATATTTTAAACCCCCATGGCTTCGAAAAGCCTTTTAAATGTCATCTAGACCATTGCACTCATAACTTTATTTTAAACTCAGCATTTTAAATCTTTTTTTCAACTGGTCATCCTATGTGACATATCTTATATAGATATTAAATTCACTACCATTCCCATTCTCCTTTATGACGATACTGCTACATTTCTTCTTCCTTCGTATTGATATTTCCTTCTTCTTGTTAGGCTGCAATGTATGTCACAAATAATTATTTTAATTCTATGTTGGGATGCAACACGGCATACTTAAAAGCCAAAAAACACAAAAGAGTGTCAACTAAAGCATTGACTCATTAAATTAATATATCAAGAGTTGTGCTTTTAAAGACAAAGTTCATTCGCGAAGCAAAGAACTTACTGTTGATCAGGACTTGAGTACGCCTTTAATAACACTGCTTCAAGTAACTTTGTCTATCAGTAAAAAAATGATACATCAATCAAATCTTAATACACCAATATTAACTACTCCTTATCAATATTTTATTGAAATTACACCTCTTTAGACACTTCCTAAGCAGAAATTTGAAATGCTTCAAGGAAAAAGATCAATTTGTTTTGTCTTATTTTTTCCTTTTTAGTCCATTTCCAATCGAAGAATGTCTCTTTATTCTTTTGATACTCATTCTTTAATTATTTTTTATGACAAGAGAAATCCGCAGCGTTAAGGGTAAAACCTCCGATCCTATGCAATAGGAGGAAACCACACAAGAGAGGTAACCCCAAACTAAGTGCCACGAGGTTGACCTAGGTAATTTTTTATTTCTAACTAAAAGGACATCTTATACATATCCGTGATTTAAGACCACAAGATTTAAAAGTTTCTTTATTTCTTAAATTATAGGCCAATTCAAAACCAAACAGACAAATTGTACTAGAAAACAACAACATACCTAGTGTTCATCCAAGAGATTACTTACACGACTTTGATTAATCTAGCCATCATTGACTAACACAGACAACAACGTAGCCAGTGTAATCAAACAAGTGGGGTATGGGAAAACATAGAACAAAAATAGTATTGTGAGTTTAACAAAAAAAAAAATCCATTGGTTAACTTTTGTGTAAATTGATGAAAGCAATGAATTTTTCAGCATAGATTTGCAAAGCAGTGAACTTTGTGTAAAAAAATTAAAATATGGTTGACAAAGAGCAACAATTAGTCGGCAAAAGTGGTACCTTTTTTTCTTTGCTTCGAGTTACTTTCACCATTTGTGCTATTAATTGAGGGAGTGAATGAGAGAGAAAAGAGGACAAAAAAGTATAATATAGAACTTTCTAGTTTTTTAATGAATTTCAACCTTATTTAACAACGTATTAAACCTACGTATCTTTAAAAGGTAATTTTAAAAAATGACTATAATTTGAGTCTAATTAGGATCTATAGCTATAGTTTCCTTAATTAAAAATTATAATTACAATTTACATGGTAGGAGAGGAGAGAGACGAGTGAGACTAGGAGAGGGAGGAGAGAGAGAGAGGAGAGGCGAGAGAAGTTGAATACCAATTGTATTCGTTGTATATTTGTATCAAAATGAATACAATTGTATTTAGCTACATATTAGGAGGAGAGAGGCGAGCGAGAGAGGGAGGAGAGAATTGATGAATACATGTTGTATTTGTTGTATTTCGAATACAATTGATACAAAACACAAAACAATTATGCATTAAATAAATACATAATACAATGCAAAATAATACAAAATACAACTCAAAATAAATACATTCTATAAATACAAAAATAATTTGGGAACTGATACAACTATTTCTCTCTCCTTAAAGGCAAGTTAGTATACAAGGGCAAGTCTTTTTACAGAATACAACGGCGAGAGGGAGAGAGAGAAAGAGAGAGAGGAGAGAGAAGTTTGCTATAGAATCTTACTATATTGTAATTTTTTAAACTACAATGGTTTATCGTAAATACATATAATATGTTTGCCTTGTTGTGCAACTTTCCATTTTTTTAAAAGTCAGATACACCTAAATTACAAGTATTTTGCTATTAGATACACTTGAAAAAATAAATACACAAGGAGAGAGGGAGAGAGTCCATGTGTTTAAAACAAATTACACCTAATTCATCTAGTGATTTCACGATCATTATTTTTTTTAAGAAATATTAAATATTTCTGATGAAATTCCATGAAAATATTTTTAAATAGCAAACAATAATTATTGACGCGACTTCAAGGAAAAAACACAATTAAAAAGACAACAACTTAGCATTTGAAACAACTTAGCATTGCACTTTTTCACCTTCTTGGGTGATGCTACCTAGTTAAAAGCATTCCTTTGACGCATGTATAGCATGATGCAAATTTAACTTTAGAACATATGGAGGTGTTCCGATGTTTCACAGTTTGCTTAAATCTAATCATTAAAACAAATTGGTGTCAAATATTAGTTGAAAGTTGTTTCGGAGTTAGATTAGTTTGGAACCATGCCAAAATGTACTTGAAGGTAACGGATGTTTCCCTGATTAATCTATTATCTATCAGTTCTTAAGGCTACAAGTCAAATTGAAGGCAATCCATCTGCAGATCTGCTAAGTGTATCAATTGACCGAATGTTATCAAAGGGAAAAAGCGCAAAAAAGCATCTAAGATCAGTTGGGGCTTTAAGCGCAAAGTGAAAATGAAAAAAGGGTGGCGATAACGTGAAATATAAATTGTTAAACCTTTTCAGGATTACGCTCAATGGCAAGGAAAAGTATGCCTTGGAGACTTGATGGCGACATTGAAGCGCCTGCTAAGCAAGGTGAAACACTCAATATGTTTTGCACCTCGTTTTAGGCCTTAAGTGTGCCCTTGACAACACTGCAACTGACGTAGTCATCCTAGTTAAGATCATATTTCATTTAAAGCAGATGAAGCGAGCAAATCAGATACTTCCCTTCACACAGGAGGACATAGAAGTAAGAACAATTTTTAAGGCAGATGAGCATTTCCGTGTAGCTATAAATATCAATTATAGCTGAACACGTACCTGAAAAACTGGAACACCATAAAAGCTCTCATCAGTCGTTCCAGTCCTTTCCCTTTCCTAGTTAAAAAAGGCAGTAGAATACGATCAGCTTTAGATTATAGAAGGAAAAACTAATGGTGCACAAATGATATTTTAAACATGCTGATTAAAATTTCTATGCACAAAACCATTTTTGGCATTATTCTCACAGCAATATCATTTAAAAATCAGGTCTCCTACCATTTGATGGACCGATTTAATGTCATGATACTATGTTTTGGTCCACAACTGGTATATACCAAATCTTTGTTAGGTATAAAGAAATTTACTAAGCAACAATTATCTTTTCATCCACGTCAATCCAAAAGCAACGTCTGCCTATTACAAATTTATCCCGAAGATGAAGGAGAACATCTTAATGCTCATCCGAAGTGCCACAAACTTTTGGATTTAGTGTCAAGAGAAAAGCTCCTTCAAGCAAAAGTTTCTACTACTTATTATACATGAAGTACATTTCAGAGCTTAGATAGTCAAAAACTTTGGAATACTTTGCAATAATCATGAACCCCGAAGCTATGATAGTCTTCTATAATAGATTAATGGAGACCCACAAAGCAAATAACCCATTTTTATTACGAACAGAAGAAACTGATTGACGTAAAGACAACACTTCTTTAAGGTAGACAAGCTAAACAGTATCAAATTCTGGCGACACCACTATGACAGCATGAGTACTCATCAACTTTCTTATAGATTTAAGAACACGCTTAGTCTACAACAAGAGACCTTCAAACCAAAATCATAACCTTGACTTCGTCAATAAAAATCACAAAATTTTGTATGACCAGATATACACCTTTATTTCATTCTTTACTTGAGATGCCTCTGGTATCAACCTGAAAGCAACTCCATCAACTTTGAGCTGAAAAACCTGCATCATTGACCATCAATTAGACTGAATAACCATTTTCTTCTGCACTCAAGAATCCAACTATCAGCCTCGGACAATCAAAAGACAGTTACTAGCTAAGTCCACTCACTTTTGACTAAAAATGCAGTCCAGCTCTCTTAGATGAAAGTTTTAGTACATAAAATATCAAGTAAAGGGTGTGTCCTTGTGGACAATGAAGTGAGACGAATACTTGAGAGGTCTCAAGTTCAAGTCCGACCATAGGCAAGAAAAACACTAGGTGATTTAACCTATAAAAATTTAAACGATCATCAAAACAAACATTATATATAAACTAACAACGAAACAATCTTAATAGCTCAATTGATTGAACAATCTTAATAGCTCAATTCATTGACTAAACGAATTTTCACCATTCGATTCCCCATCTTGGAATCCCCTCCCTTACCCCAACAAGCTGTTAGTCAAGCATAGCTAAAACATAACACAATAAACACATCCCAATACACAAGTCACAACAATGGCAAATTGAAGCTAACCTTGTTGAGAGCAACAGGAACAACCCCAGAGCCGTTTCGCATAGAGGGGTCCATTGATTCCATCTGCTGACGAAGAGCTTCAGCATCAGCTTCACTAAAGCAAAACAACCCCAGACTTTTTCCAGTACTAACACCTGAAACCAACACGAATTCTTGAGAAGCATTGCTCAGGGCATACACAGGTACTCCACCCAACCGCTCTTCGATGGTTTCAGTAGATAAAGATTGCTTTTTACACCAATTTTAGCCCATAGAGGTGAATTTTGAGAAGAATTAAGGGTGTTGAGTTGGGGAATAGTGGTTTGAAGGAAATTGGTGAAATGGGTCTTCAGATTCTTGAAGGTTTATTGGAGCTGTAGGTGTGGTGGTGTTGCTGGAGAAGATGATGATTGTTTGGATTTGAAGAAATTCATGATTCTTTTTCTTTTTCTGTTTTGGAGCAATTACAGAGGAAATGGGTGAAAGGGTTTTAACATGAATGTGTAACTAATTTAGTTTTAGATATTGATAATTTACCTCCAACACCATATTGCACTTAGCGTCCTACCTGTATTATGTTAGTTATTATATGTAAGTCTATTTGTTCAATATACTACAAATTTAAATATTTACTTGTGTATACTCAAAGTTAAATGAACATATATGTTAGCTAAGGCTAAAAAAAATGTTTATATATTAGTTGATTAAATAACAAGTTTAAGTGTCTATTATATTCACATCGATTTATGCATATCTCGATCAACACAAATATCAAGTAATTATGTTAGGTAATAAAGTATGAATAAATGTTTAAAAATAATAGAGAAATTATCTAAATACACAACTTATTTTATCACACTCTCTAAAATTTCTTACCATTTGAAAAAATTACAAAAATCTTTCTTCTCTCCTATTCTCGGATACATCACTTTACGTGATGTATTGGCACGTTCAGTGATGTATCTGAAATCGAGACGCGATGTATCGGAACGTTGAGGAATGTAACCGAAACCGGAGCGCAATGTATCGAGACGTTTTGAGATGTATCCGAATTCTACCAAATTTAAGGAATTTTTGTAATTTAAAAAAGAGTAGAAATAAGATATAATTAAATCTTAACACTACATAATTTTTGCGTAAAATTCCAAAAAAAAATATATACAACATTTCACATTCCTAATTCTTGCTTGCTTAAAAAGAAGAGGGGAAAAACTTAAATGATGGGTAAGAAGAAACGTGAGTAAATGAACTTTTCTAAAAATAAAGAACACTTTGAATCATTCTCTATATAGATTCAAATGCTAAATAGATGGGTGAAATCATGTCAATTTTGTTGAACTAATGGCTGTCAAAAATTAATTATTACTAAAAATTCAAGTCAAACATTTGAAAATGAAGAAGAAAATAAGTCTAGCTTAGTAAAAGCAATAAACAATTCATCCCTTTATTCTCGATATAGTGATTTCGGTTACAAGTATCTTGGAATGAATGCAGCTTGGAATGAATGCATTATCGGTTAATGTGAGGGTCGTCATGGGGACTTCTACCTACAAAGTGACTCTAAAGGATTATGTTTTTGGTGCGTCTCAATACCAGACCAAAGTGCTGACAGGGTCAGGCTGGCGGTCCATTGTGGAAGACTATGGTCTCAAGGTTGGAGACACCATAGAACTATGGAGGGCTTCGAAAGATGATAAGATTCTGTACATCTTGAGAAGTGTTTAACATGACAGGTGTTAACTTTTTACCTATCATGTAATATTCTTTCCTAGATAGACGGTACATTTTGAGACTGTACATTATGAGAACTGTAATTTTTGGGTGATATTTTTGGATTTTTGGAGTATAAAGTTCTGTTTTGGACTATGTTCTTGTGAATGGTGCCTTTATATTTGTCTCTTTTGCAAGTTTTGAAATCTAGGGTTTCACTGTTTCCTTGTTACCTGTAGCGGGTTGGACTGTTTTCTGTCTAAGAGTCAATAATTTTCTGGTTTCTTGGTTTATTTTCTGGTGTTACTGATTGAAATTTAAGAGGCTTCTTGTTGATGATATGTAGTGGACAGAATGAACGTATTGAACATACGCTTTAACATTTATCCCTCAATAGACCTTTCTTTTTAGTTCGTTTTCAAAAATAGTGTCTCCTTTGCTTTTTGTGGTAATTTCGTGCTTCTAACTTTTCACATAGACATGTTTACGGCTGTACATATTTAAACATATTTTGTTACATTTTTTACCTATTCTTTATTTAAGATCACAAGATATAAAATGGCATGTCAAGACAAAATCAAATAAACAAATGAAAGAGGGAATAGTAACAAATAACAACATAGAGCAAAAATGAACTTTTGTGTTGAGGAAAAAAACTCATCTAATTAAAATGTGGTAGGCAAAAAAGTAGTGTTGTAAAACTTAGGCGGGGGGCCCTTGTACTCGGCTTCGTTTGTCACCTAGACCCTTCTACTAACGATTTTGCCAATTGAATACTTAAAGTTATTAAAACACACTATTTTCAAAATAGTGTGTTTTAATAACTTTAAATGTTCAGTTGGCAAAGTCGTGAGTAGAAGGGTCCAAGTGACAAATGGAGCCAAGTACTAGGGTCTCCCAGGTCATTCCGCCTAAAACTTAAGAACAAAAGACCAATATGAAGATGAAAACAATAAGAATATGATACAAGAGGAATAATATGAGATAACGTTCTTTCTTTTAAGTGTATTCAACATTATTCTCAACACCACTATTTATAGGATTACATTGAGGAATATCAAAGGGTGTTATCAACATTACATTAAACCTTGAGAATTACTATCTATAAAGGAGGAAATAAACCTAGGAGTTATGGTCAACCATTATCAACAACATTACTACCAATAAAGGAGGAAATTAACCTAGGAGTTATGGTCATCCATTTGACCACATTATCAACAACATTACTACTCATAAAGGAGGGAATTAACGTAGGAGTTATGGTCATCCATTTAACCACCAAAATGATTTACAACAACACTCCCCTTGGATGACCATTGATAGATAACATGCCTCGTTAAAATCTTACTAAGAAAAAATCACGTGGAGAAAAAATCTTAGTGAAGGACAAAAGAGTACACATATCTTGTAATACGCTTTGTTTGCTGCCTCGTTAAAAACCTTGCTAGGAAAACCCATTGGGATAAAGCCTATGCCAAGGGAAAAAGAGTGCAGTGCGTAATTACTCCCCCTATTGCAAACATCATTTAATTTCTTGGAGACGAGTATTCTAATCTTGAATACCAAATTTTCAAATGTTGAGGTTGGTAATGCTTTAGTGAACAGATCCGCTAAATTATCAACGAAGCGAATTTGTTGAACATTTATTTCACCTTTCTTCTCAAGATCATGAGTGAAAAAGAATTTTGGTGAAATATGTTTTGTTCTATCTCCTTTAATGTATCCTCCCTTCAACTAAGCTATACATACAACACTGTCTTCATACAATGTAGTTGGAATATCCTTTTTCATAGGAAAATCACACATTTCTTGAATATGTTGAGTCATTGATCTCAACCAAACACACTCCCGACTTGCTTCATGGATGACTATTATTTCTGCATGATTTGAAAAAGTAGCAGCTAATGTTTGCTTCATTGAACATGGAGTTTCATCACCAAGAAGTTTTTCATCATTTTCTTGAGGTTGAAATGGATCTTTATGTATGTCAAGCAATCTCACCATCATCGGGGTACTCAACGGATGTGATTTATCCATGTAAAATCGCTTTAAAGTCTTTTCTGTGTATGCTGATTGATTGACAAATATTCCATTTGTCAAATACTTAATCTGTAGGCCAATATAAAATTTTGTCTTACCAAGATCTTTCATTTCAAATTTTTTCGTTAAACACTCAACAACTTTTGAAAGCTCTTTAGGAGTGCCAATGATATTCAAATCATCAACATATTAAGCTATTATAACAAAATCAGATTCAGACCTTTTTATAAAAACACAAGGACAAATAGGGTCATTTTTGTACCCTTCTTTTAGCAAAAATTGGCTAAGACGATTGTAATTCTCCTTGATTGTTTCAATCCATATAAGGATTTCTGAAGCCTCATCGAACAAGTTCCTTCCGAACTTTTATATGCTTCAGGCACATTGAATGCTTCAAGGATTTTCATGAAAATATCGTGGTCCAATGAGCCATATAAATAGATTGTGACAACATCCAATTGACGTATTTCAAACTTTTCATGAACTGGCAGGTTTATTAGAGACCTGAAGGTAATTGCATCCACCACAGGAGAATATGTCTCCACATAATCAATGCCAGACCTTTGCGAAAAACCTTGCGCCACAAGTCGTGTTTTATATCTTACGACTTCACCTTTTTCATTTCGTTTTCGCACAAAAACCCATTTATACCCCACTGGCTTGACACCTTCAGGTGTTTAGACTACTGGTCCAAAAACTTCACTTTTTTCAAGTAAAGTCAATTCCGCTTGAATTGCATCCTTCCATTTTGGCCAATCATTTTTCTATCTGCATTCATTGACATATTTTGGTTCAAAATCCTCATCTTGTTGCATTAATTCAACAAAAATATTATAAGCAAAAATACTGTCCACCACAATATTGTTTCGATTCCACCTTTTTCTTGTCGAGAAATATCTTATTGAGATTTCTTCATTCTCATTATTTTCTGTTATTTGGACCTGTTCTGTGGTCTTATCATTTGTTATGTCTCGAAGCTCCTCTTGAGAAATTACCTCCATAATATGATCTTCGTGATCATTTGTTCCTTTTCTTTTTCGAGGATTTTTATCCTTGGAACCAACTGGCCTACCACGTTTTAAACGTGGTTTAGACTCATTTGCTTTAACAATTTGTCCTGCCGGGACATCAACTTGAACTGGAGCATTTGCAGATGGAATATAAGATTTAGTAACCCTTGGAAGGTTAGTAAATGCATATGACAATTCATTTGCAACATTTTGCAAATAAATCATCTTTTTAACCTCTTGCTCACATTGAATTGTTCGAGGATCTAAATGAGATAGGAATAATGAATTCCAATCTATCTCCTCTTCCAGCTGCTTATGTTTCCCCCCTAATGTTGGGTATACTAATTCATCAAAATGACAATCAGCAAATCTTGCCGTAAATAAATCTCCTGCCATAGGTTCCAAATATCATATTATACTAAAAGTGGGGAGGTCCTAAGTGTAAAGTTGAATTACGAAAATGCCCTTTAAATTTTTTAATCAAATAAAAAATGACAGCCAAACCCAAATACATTATTAGATGTTAGAATTTATCATATTCCACTACTCAATGAGGTTTAATTGTGGATCCTATTAGCTTCTACTGTTACACAGTACTCTTCTATTAGCATTCCTTTAATATTTAATTTATCCTTTTATAAATTGGACAAGAAAATATCAGTCCTCTTATTTTTTTGTGTTTCATCCTCTTGTGTTTCTTACGTAATTTTTTTATTTGTTGGTTCATTCTTTTTTTAGTTAATATTTTTTTTAGCTCTTCTCATTTTGTATGATATGATGGCAGATATATCTTACCATTTTTCATGCTAATTGGCTCGATGTTACAAAGGTATTTTCTTTAATTGTCATTCTTTATTTCAATTTTTAAAATATTTTTTTCATAAACTCTTTTGAAGTTAAAGATTTTGATTAATCAATAAAATAGATATTGTTGGATGGAATTTCTTATTTGCATTCTACAATATTTATTCACTCATTCATGTATATATAAAAGATTATTGTTTAGACTTTCATCATTATTAGCTAGCAATCTTAAATTCACTAATTGGACAGTGAATGAAGAAGAACCAGCCAATTTTATTCCAAGACACTACAACAACAAAGTGGTATAAATTTTTTGAATATATTTCAATTGTGTTGAATAGTTATAACGGGTTGATCATAACGGCGTCACATGAAAATGATCGTATTTGTGCCCATGGAGTGGATTGGGTACATATCTTTAGGAATTCATTCTAACCCTATCTCTTGCAATGAGATTTTTCTTAGTCGTCTCTATAATCTTACATGAAATGATAGGGTGAACGGAAATGTCCTAAAATGTTTATAAGTATTATTGTACATTGAGATGTGGTACATAATAAACCTATAAAAGAGTGAGTAACAATTTTCCTATCAAATCAGATAAAAAAAATTTGTTTCCTATTACTTTTCGTTTGAGTTTTGTTATTTTTATATTTTTCTTTTATTTTTAATGAATTGATTGTCAAATCTGGATAATGTTTTCGCATATTAAGAGAAGCAATTTTGGGATATTTTATTCATAATTTTATTTATTTCTTGATTTGTTAGTGTATAACATGAATTTCTTTGTGTATTTTTTTGTACTATGCTATAATCCTTTATTTAATCCTACGACTCATAGTTTTTATTTCTGAAACGAAATGGTGCTCTCTTCATTTTTCTTGTGGTACATTTTGCAGTACGCTTATTAAATTTTCAATGTATTTGTTCACTTTTCTGTCAAGGTTGTTATTGATTGCAGGGCAAAATTTCTTTCTCTTAATCAAAATTGGAAGAAGTTTAAGACGCTTTTAGAGAACATAAGTCATAATTACAGCATACATTACTTATGAAACGGACCTGCCATTAGATATTCTAAGAGAGAGGGATCTTTTGTACCTCCGTAAGAAGAAGAAGAGAGCATCAAATTTCTACGAGTTCGATACTTTTCTAGATTCAGTATTTTCTTATGAGTAAGAAGGAAAAGTAATCAACGTTTTAGTAAGAACTCATATTAATTAATTAGTTCAAAATAAATTTGAAGTTTGTCCTTTTATAATATGTGCATACCAAAAGTCTCATATATATTTTCATCAAATATATGTGATTGATTGATAAGTATTCATTCATCCTTAATTCGATGTTTTGAATTCAATTCTTGATATTGAAGACACCTTATAGGAAGTACCCTCAAAGAGGAATGTTACACCTGAATCCGGATTAGTGGAACACCAAATGGGAATCAAAAAATAAAATTCGCATACATATTTAGTTAAATTCCTCTCATACATAATTAATCATTACACTCATATTTTAATATTGTCTTGTTATTTCAAAATATCTATTTCATATAATTAGGATAGACGTGCGTTACATGCGTCCAGAAACTAGTTTGATAATTGAAGGAGATTCATACCCAACATACACCCCAAACCTTCTTTGGGGATCCATATTTGTGCGTTGCGGTGGAGCAATTGGAACATATACCACGCACCCAAAAATTTTAAGATGAGAAATATTTGGCTCATGACCAAAAGTCAACTGTAATGGAGATAATTCATGATAAGTAGTTGGCCTTATGCGCACCAATGCTGCTGCATGCAAAATAGCATGCCCCCATACTGAAACAGGCAACTTTGTCCTCATTAGCAATGGTCTACCTATTAATTGGAGACGCTTAATCAAAGATTCTGCTAGACCATTCTGAGTGTGAACATGATCAACTGGATGTTCAATTGTTATCCCAGTGGACAAACAATAATCATTAAAGGCCTGCGATGTAAACTCACCAGCACTATCAAGACGAATTGTCTTTATTGCATAATCTGAAAATTGTGCTCTTAATCTTATTATTTGAGCCAACAACCTCGCAAAAGCCATATTACGAGTTGATAATAAACACTCATCTAACCATCTTGTAGATGCATCTATCAAGACCATATAATATTTAAATGGTCCACATGGAGGGTGAATTGGCCCACATATATCACCTTGTATACGTTCCAGAAATGCAGGAGATTCAATCCCAACCTTAGCTGCTGATGGTTGAATAACCAACTTTCTCCTTTGATTGAAGAATTTTCTGATTCTTCAAAGTATGCCCACGTGAATTCTCAACAATTTTGCGCATTATATTATAACCTGGATGGCCCAATCGATCATGCCAAATGATAAAATCATTAGGATTAGTAAACCCTTTATTTACTATGGCATGTGATTCAACCATACTAATACTTGTATGGTACAACCCAGAAGAAAATGCGGGTAATTTTTCATGCACATACTTTTGCCCCATTTTTAATGTAGTAATAAGGTATTCAATCTTTCCTTCATGGGCAGTCTCAACTTGATTGCCATTTTGGCGAATAACCTTGAAACTTAATAAGTTTCTTTGAAACTTACTACAGTACAATGCATTGTTAATAGTTAATATCGTTCCCCAGGTAGTAATAAGGCCGCTCTTCAGAGCCCTCAATTAATTGTGTTAGCGACCATTTCTTCGGTCACTAGTTCACTTAAATTGTCGATAAATGTAAGTAGATTTAGCAGCTATTAGAATGGCTAATTAAAGTCAATTTATTTAACAACAATTGTTTTGAGACAAGTGTAATGGCTACCATAATCTTTTGAAAACATCTTAATTTTCTCTTTTGGCATCGATTTATATAGCTTGTATGTTAAATTAATTTGATGTTAATGGAAATAGTTTAACCACAATTAATAATGACAACATTCATCTAAAAATGATTTAAGCAACAAATATATTACTAATTAATCATAAAAATATAATATATCTAATTAAATCTTATCAAACACTAATAAAAAACTATTATAGTCACAACTATTATTTGAACTAAATAACTAATGCTAATATACTACTAATCCTATCAAATTGTACTCTTCACATAATTTTCATAACTCTTCATCATATTGAAATCTTGCACCTGCTAAATTGTCGAACATCAAACCGTATGACCTGAAATAGTAAATAAATTTATCAAATGGTGAAATAAAATGTGAAAAAATATTGTAAGCATCGTGGTATCTTAAACAATTCCATATGTTCAATTTCTGGAAAAGTACAACACATACTAAAGGTAGAGACAATTGAAACTCAACTGATTACATAACAACATGAAAAACTCAATAGCAGCGACAAAAGAAAGAAAAATTCAACAACAAAAAAGTACCATTTATAAATGCAGAATTTTTTTTATAAAAAAATGCAACAACGTATGAAACTAAAAAAGAAAATGTAATCAGATTCGACTAAAACCACTAAGCCTGCTTCAACCACAAATATAGTTTTTAGTAAACTTGTGCATACACTAAGACTAGAATAGATGGTCTCACACAAAGTGTTATAACTGAATTTCAAAACCTGGAAGATGAGTTCCGCTAAGCTACATATCAATCTCAATCAACAAACTAATTGTACTACCTCTTTCTAAATTATATGACACATTCTGACTTCAATAATCAGTTTGACCTATTTCAGTCTTAAAACTACAATAATTTTATTACCATCCTAAAGTAAATATGTAGTTTTTGAACTATATCCAATGTTCTGCTGTTCATAGAGGTTTGAACTTCAAATATTAGAATAACCAGAGAAAAGATATAGCAAGAGGTGATTTAATAGATCAAAAATATTTGAATAAATAAATAAAGATTAATATATCAATTTACTCGTAGCTACTTTTGCTTTCACTAAATCATGAGCAAAGAGGGAAATATGCCTTATAGACAAACAATATTGTTCCTATATGTCTTCCAGTGATGCTTATACATAAGAATAAACTCAAGTTCCAAATCATCCCTCGTTCATTAAGATGTTCAATAAGTAACACAAAGCACAAATCTATAGATGTTCAAACTCAAAAGAACTATAATGAAACGTAATAGTAGGAAAATGTAAATTGACCACGGACTTTCAAGGCTTATGGTCAGAAAGACATTAAAACACTCAAAAACACGCTTATTAGCCACGCGCAAAACCGTGGCTAAAACCCTCGCTAAATGGTAACAATACCGTGGCTAACACTATTTAGCCACGGTTGGTAGCGTGCCTATAATGGGCATTGCCAGTTGATTAGCCACGATTTACTGTCCGTGGTAACATTTAGTTAGCCACAGTTTATGCATATGTTAGCCACGGCGAAACCGTAGCAAAAAGTACACATTTTTTTCAAAAAAAAATTACAATTATTTTCATGCAATGTTCTGGTACCAATACATTAATTGAGCATCATTTTGACTAAAATAAATGCAGCAACAACCTGCCGCAAAGTACAGAAGCAGTGTTCATCAAAATATACAACAAAGTATAGCATTTAACTCATCAAAGCATAGCAGTTGAACTCATCAAAATGTGAAGGTAGTTTGTCTCAAAGTCTGACCACAATTGGGCTCAATATGTAGCACTTGTCTCGAGTTCAGCAGCATCTCACGAACATTTGAGATTTGAAGACTCTCCAAGACATGCAAAGAAAAGAGAAGAGTAAAGGAGTATCCCACAACCAACCTTTATCAAAGTAATAATACTCTCAAGTGTGAGACGCTTCACATTAGTGAATCAAATATCATAACTTAATTTAGTTTTGAAAAAATAAGTTAAAATGTCAAAAGAAGGCTTGGGATCCTGATTTAGAGCATGAGTAAGCAAAGAAATCATCTTTAACCATAAGTATTATCTCTAAAGCCGAGAAACCGAGATGCTAAAACATACCTATTAATCAACATCTTGATGTAATTTTCAGAAGGTGAGGATTCCAACTGAAGATAATGTGTCTCGAAAAAAAAAATAGAACTTAAAGACTGATTGCAAATATCAAATAAACTATCAAACTTAACAGATTTAGACAACTACAGGGGCTTCCACCATCCAAACTACAATGCCGCACACGATTAAGATGTTTTTAGACTCTTAAAAGGAACTGTGAACTTTAGCTCAAACTTAGTGAAATGCTCGTTGATTTAATAATCATTCAAAGTGAAGTCATACGAATGCGACTCATTCTTTAAACAAGTAAGAACAAATTCAAATCTGCCAAATTAAATCATAAGAAAGAAATATTTTCAGACCATTTTACTAACACAATAGTGGCCAAGCTGAATTCAAAAATTCATTGCCTTATTTGACAAATAACTTATTCAAGAATCAAATTATCACTAAAGATGTTCACGTAGGAAAAACTTGATTAGCTAGTATAACCTTCTAACTTAACCCTCGACCCCTACATTGTCCTATGTATTGATCCCATCCCCATCCAAAAAAAAAAAAACAGAATTGAAAAAATAGCAACTTTACCTGAAAAAGCTTCTTGAATTTGCTGAAACTTCCTCTTAGCTTCACCCAACAATGATGGTATCCTAGTACATTTATCAGGGTGTCATTGCTGCAACCAAAATCACCATTTTCCATCTGCAACCAAATCCAACTACTCTCATAATCAAGACACATAACAAAAATATAAACTTTTCTTCGCCACCATACTATTGCTAGTTTTCTATAAGCACGTCTAATGGAAAAAATAAGCTAATATGTCAAAAGAAGGCTTAGGATAAGCAAAGAAATCATCTTTAACCAAAAATATTATCTCTAAATCTGTCAAATTATATCTTAAGAAAGTAATATTTTCAGACCATTTTATTAACACAATAGTGGCCAAGCTGAATTCAAAAACTTGTTGCCTTCTTTGACAAATAACTTATTCAAGAATCAAATTATCACTAAAGATGTTCACGTAGGAAAAAATTGATTTTGACATACATTAAACATATGCTTTTAATTGAAAGTAAATTTTTAACTAAAGAATGGGCTGCTCTTCACTAAAACAAAATCTCAATAATATTAACAACTAACTTAGTATAAAAGAAGCAGATGCATCATAGAGAAAACGAACTAGAGTTGAATGAAATGAACATGTCTTTGTTTCTTAGATAAACACTACTCTAAAGGCAACAAAGGACTTAACTAAGTTATACTTTAACTTACAGAAAAGTTATATTTGCAACAGAGAACATGAGGGACTTTAACTGATTAGATTGGATCGGTTTGTTTCAATCTTAATTAATTTAAAATGCTTTTTGTCCTAAACAATAGCTCTTCGTTGAGAGCCAACATAGTTCAGTAGTCTACTAAAAAGAAATGTCATTTTATCGGATGCACAAACATTTGTGATACTCATGCCTAAGCAAATGTATCAGCTAAAAGAGTAAACTATAAATAAGCCTCAATCAATGAAGTATGAAAGACAGCCTCATAAACTAACTATTTTCTTGAATTCAAATGTGCAGAGGTCACCTGAAAGATAGTTCATACATTGTCATTAGATGCCTGAAAACGAAACGAAACAACAGTAATCAAAATTTTATGCATCATATAGAATTGATGTCAAAACTCAGACATCATCATCTGGTCAGCACTCTTGGACATTGCTCTGAGTGTGACTTGGATGATTCAAGTGTTAGTAGGATATTTCTCGTCTTTGAGCATGTATCAAATGACACCCGATAAAGTTGGATCTCTGGTAATTATTCAACAAGCATTTATACAAAAAATAATGTGCTAAGCAGATCAACAATATAAGGAACTTGATGTTCTCTTTTTGGTGCCGTCATATTTACAGATGCACATGCTAAACGAAGACTAACGTGCACACAACGTATAGCAGCTGCTATAAGAGTAGTAAGGGAAAATACAGTTTATACTCCACTCACCAGCCATCTTGGGGACTCTGGTATGAAGAATATGCTCGATAACTGCACCAAAGAGGGTATAATTCCTGAAACAAAGAAGTGCAAAGACGGTAAATCAGTTCTTCTCTGCATCACATATAATATAATCTTCTCTTCTTAGCAGCTCCTCTTCTGCCCATCCATATCTATAATAGTTTCACTCACTAACATACCTATAATTGAATTTCTAGGCATTTCGAAAGCGGTCGACGAGCAAACATTACCATCTAAAAGCATACACAAAGCTAGAATTTTTAAATTCATGGATTATTAGTAAATTGTTATCATTATGTGGTTAATAGTTTTTATGCATATCAATTTTACAGTGTTTCAGTTGTAAAAAAAGG
Source organism: Solanum appendiculatum (assembly GCA_018342035.1). Taxonomy (NCBI): domain Eukaryota; kingdom Viridiplantae; phylum Streptophyta; class Magnoliopsida; order Solanales; family Solanaceae; genus Solanum; species Solanum appendiculatum. Next base: position 93,946 of record JAGDQO010000702.1, on the reverse strand, counting down.
ACTCTAAGAGAGTGAATCACTTATATCTATTCCATTCTAAGTCTGTTTCATTCATATTAAGAGATGTCTAAAATTAGAGCACTCTAAATATCACAATTCTGATTACAGGAACATAAGTTAGCTAGATAGAAAAAGTCTTCTAACAAACTTTGGACCTAATGTGATTACCACTACTTGAGATTGCGTATATTATTTTTTTCTCCATTATATTTTATTGGGTTGAATAAAACAAATGCTCTTGTTATTCCTATTCTGATATAGTAGTTCTTTTACAATTTCTGAATCAGTCTATGATAGGATATCCCATTTATTAATGTTTCTCTTGATTTGAGTAGAAAATTGAGTGCCTATTTTAAAATTAAAGAAGTTTCAAGCAGGCATTAAACAGCCATTTTTGTATACAATTCTATTGCTCCAAACTGGGTGATAGTGAACAGATAGAAATTTGAGATCTGAAATTAAAATTAGGGATTTGAGAGTTGCAAAAACATATAAAGTGAAAGCAATTAGACACAAACAAGGACCCTCAAAAAACCCATTGAAGATTAAACAATTTACTTGAAATCATGGGTGGCAAAGCTTTGTTACCTGAAAGTGATTCTACCATTTTCTGCTACTATACAAAGCAGGGGACGGTGATGCAGTCGAATTTTGGGACGATGAAGAAGCACTCGAGTTTGCAGAGAGTTGCTTCTTGTTTCTCTTTGGGACGATAATGAAGAAGCTCTCCAAATTTGGAGACGATGAACAAATGGGAACATACTGTTTTCATTTTGGTAAAAAGTTATTGGAGACGAAAAAAAGGAGTAAAAATCAAAGAGCAAAAATTAACCATGTAAATAAATGGTGGGAAATGGAAAAAAAAGGGGAGGGAGTGAAATTTATATCCCGCCTGATTTTGCCACGATATTTAGCGTCATTTTCTTAAAGCGTAGAGAAGTCTGCATTTTTTGGTTAATTTTGCCACGGTTTGTATACCGTGGCTAAATAACCGTGGGCAATCACCCTTTTTTTGGTAGTGAAAGGGACAAGAAAGTTCAGCTACAACATCAATAAGTTACACAGTAATAAGATGAGATGAGAAACAACAAGACGATGATTAATCCATTGATAAACTATAAATTAACATATTATTTATTGCAAAGAAAGAACATACAGGATTGTGAAGCTCCTGGTCGATATAGAAAACGTATGCACCAAAAATGTTCTTTCTTTGAACTGAAACAAGATTTAAATTGAAGGTCATTAAAGAAAATTAGAAATAGAAAATTTATCAGATATAATTAAAGTAAAGCAAAGTGATTTTAAAATTCTTAATGATGAGATCAAAACCACAGCCTTACTCTATAGATCTTCCCACAACACAAAATAAAAAATTGAATTATTTAATACAAGTAATTGTTCTCGCCTTCTCAAATGAAGATAACACAACTTGTCCCTCACTTATTTCATTATTGGTGTTCCATTATTTCCTATGTCCCCACAACTTTCATGCACATATCAGTACCAAAATTTCACTAATTAAAAAGGGTACAGCCTTTGTCGGGGACAATAGGCTTCCCTCATCTTCTTAGGAGCAAGATCTTTCTTTATCTGTGATGACAAGAACTTGTCTAACATCATCAGAAGTAAAGCTTAAGCCCCCAAGGTTCCTTGGACTGAACTAACATATAAACCAGACCAGAGAGGGATAAATGAAAAGGCACAAACATATAAACTAATCAAGTTCAAATGACACAACGCGTAAGAGAATATCTAAATAAAATTCATTACCTATTACATCTGGAATTATATACCAAAGGGGAATATGAAATGGCAAAGATATGGAGAGAGATATGAAGGGTATGGCAATGAATTATGATTACCATTGAGGGATGTTCCTTGAATTTCATCATTGTCAGTCATCCATTTGTATCCTATGAAGCACATAATAGTCAGCGTCAACCTCAAATGAGCAAAATGATTCATATTAGTTAATAAAGTAGTAAGCAAGCAAGAGAGATCCCAAAAGAGCAAAATCTTAATTTATTAACTCCATAGCTAATGCCTAATGCAGTTGGGACGAGTGGACATCAGAGGGCGATCTTATACATGTCCCTAGGTAGGCGAAAAGGAAGTATAATTTCTCCTAGTGTGACGATAAGCAATTAATTAGTAGGCTCTCGTGTATCAATCTACACCAGCTCCAATGGACACGAGGAATTCTAAAAAAACTGAGGATGAATCAGGTGTTACTGAGGTTCGTGAAGAAAAGGCAATGAACCAGAAAAATCTAGTAAAGACACATTACTGCATCTACAATGATTTTTTTTAATCCAGAGGTCGCTACAACAGTAAGGAATAATCAGATTTCAAGAATGGTTAATCTCAGTCAAGTGATTGATACAATCTTAGTCAACTTGAACATATCGGTACAAGATATTCCTTCACAATCTTTTGGCAAGAAAGAACGAGAGTCTAGGCAACAACTGGGAATGATGAGAATTTGAAAAAAAGGTACCATGTCAATCTATAAAGCTTTTTTTTAATTTTTTTAATAGATAGTAGGCTAAAATTCATATTTTTCATAATTTTTTCACAAATTTAACCACGAAAAAGAAGCAAAATTTATAGGCAAGGCCAACATCAGTAGAACTACATAGTAGATGAATAAGATTCAAGCCAATATCAAAACTAACACCTGCAACTTTCTCAACAAGAAACTGCATCGGCTTCTTGACAAAAGTAGCAAGCTTACAGCCTTCTTCCTCTCCTACCACCCTTTCTGCTAGTGCTATCAGTTGGAATTGGAGCCACATCCTCTATACGACCAATTTTCATTCCTGAACGAGCAAGAGCCCTGAGAGCAGACTGAGCACCAGGTCCAGGTGTTTTGATCTTGTTTCCACCAGTGGCTCGAAGCTTGATATGAAGTGCATTGATGCCAAACTCCTTTCATCTCTGAGAAACATCTTGTGCAGCAAGCATAGCAGCATATGGGGAGGATTCATCCCTATCAGCCTTGACCTTCATCCCACCAGTAATACGAACCATTGTTTCCCTTCCAGACAGATCAGTCACGTGAATGAAAGTGTCATTGAATGACGCAAAAATGTGAGCGACACCAAAAACAAGCTCTCCCTCTCTCACAGAAGGACCAAGAGTGACAGTCTCTTCCTTCGGCTCCCTAGTCCTCCTCTTCGACATGGTGTGGTGTTGTTGCTGATGAGTCTTCTGCTGAATCGGCGGTGTTGAACACGGAGGAGGTTGAGTTCCAATCTATAAAGCTAACTTCACAAATTAGTTGTTTTTGTTTGCACGGGTTTACCCAATTGAACATAGCTCTAACCCATTCCGCTATCATGCTTTTATTGAATTCTGATTATTTCTAAGGTGTTACAAGTTCTCCAAAGTGTACTGATTACTGAAAGTTTTGAACAACTTAATAAGAGAGGGAAGGACAATATCAATACTATAGTTTTATACGCATAGAGATGTGGGAACCGATTTATTATTGTTCATGTATATAAAGTGAGGCATTTTATACAGCCACGACTAGAAAAATCTAAGGGATCATTTGGTAGAGTATATAAGAATAATGCAAAATATAGTGTATTAGTAATGCTTGCATTAGTAATGATTATATTAGTTATGCTTGCATTAGTAATGCTGAGATATTTTTTACGTAGTGTTTGGTTTGGTGTATTAAAAATATTATGCATTGCATTAACTTTTTTAAAAGAAATAGTTTTTTTAGAAAAATATCCTCCACAAATATAGTGGAAAGGATGTGAAAAAGTTTTTGAAGGACAATTTTGTCTTTAATGATGCTAATGCATTCATTAAAATCCATTGCATTACTAATGCATAGAAATCTGTAGTATTAGTAATACACTCTTCAATACACAATAGAGTGTATTACTAATACTAGCATTAGTTATGCATAGGTTAGAAAAGTATACCAAACAAAGTATTAGTAATACATCTAGCTAATGCAAGCATTGTTTTCTCTAATACACTCTACCAAACGACCCCTAAGTAAATGACATATATTTCTCTAGTATCAAGATCAAAATATGAATCTCGAAATTTCAAATATTTTTGGTCATGATTTTTTGTGATACCATGTTGTCCTAGCATATAACATAGTTGTAACATAAAAAAAATAGTAGGTTCTTAGGCATATAGCAGGCACATTAGTTGTCTTCAAATTGCAGGACAAGTGAAACACACTAAAATAAAATTTTGATTTTAGAGATGGTTCATTTTAAAATTAAAGCACTGAAATTAAGTTTAGTATTTTTAAATCATGCCTCTTTTTTTTTCAAAATAGCTTATATTTCATAATGATATATTTTAAAACAACGAAGCTATGAAATTTTTTTAGAATTTCAAACCAATATGAGTTTTATCCAATTAGAAATCCAAGTGTCTTTTTTTTCAAAATAGCTTATATTTCATAATGATATATTTTAAAACAACGAAGCTAAGAATTTTTTTTAGAATTTCAAACCAGTATGAGTTTTATTCAATTAGAAATCCAAGTGTGACAGTATCATTTTGCAATTTGTATCCTAATAATTTCACAAGTGTGATTATCAAAATATTTTGAAGTATCTAAAGGAAGGAAATGCACCAGAATTGGGATATCTGAATAAGTTTATCAGGTTATCACATAAGTGTAACTCTTCACTTATTTCACCAAGTAAATTTTAAAAGTTTAACTATTACCTTAACCAAATGACCAACATGAGATCAATTGATAACAAAGAAGTGAAGAACACATGCAAACAACAAATAATATCAATATTGAAGTTGGATTAAACTTGATTTATATCATTTCTTGTGGCTTATCTTTTATAATGAATTTAATTAATCATCCCTTTCAAGTGACCTGGAGCTACTAATGACTAAGATTACAATCATATTACCATGTTCATTGAGTTACTGAAATGAATCTATGATTCAGGCATAGATAATGAAAATGGACTTAAAAGTGAGGCCACTTTTGGGTTATTTCATTATTTAGCATGATTTAGGAGGCAACACCTGTACCTACACACTAACCATTGAAAACAGAGATCTTACACTTTCTAGCAAGCAAGCAAGCTAGTTCCTAAAAGATCCAAACTATTATAAAGAATGAAAATATCATAGACAACACCCCTTATAGGTTGAATATAAAACAAACAATCACAAAACAAAATGGTTAAAACGTTTAGTAAGAGGGAAAATGCAAACCTTTAATAGAGAACAAGCATTACAAGTGAACTTTTCAGATCCTGCAAAGAAATTATCAGCAAAACACGATAAAATATAAGAATACCACAACATTTACCATAGAAACAAGATCAACAAAATGATTTTCCTTCTTTGGCGTCATCTAAACCCTAAAATCAAAATATTTAGCCAAACAACAAATTATAAAATTGAAAATTTTGTGAGTAGGTGTCTTTCCTAAAAATTAGTAACAGAGCATAACTACTTAAGATAAAAATCTAACAAATTGAAAGCGAGAAACATCTTACCAAATCGATTACAAACAATATGCCATTTCACTCTTTCAAGATAAAATCCATCACAAAATAATTGAGACAGAAGTTTCAAATGTTGCCTACAGATTTTCACGACTTTGGTATTTAGGCTTTGTTTTTAAAATAAAATATGATGAAGGTAGGGTTTGATGTCTATTGGAGAGAAGAAGATGGGTCTAAATTGAAAGGAGAGAAAAGTAAAAAGTGCTGGTGCCACGAAAAAATTTATTATTTCCGGCTAATGTCAATTTGCCGAGGATACTACTTCTAAGTAAAATGTAAATTATCGGCAATTAATTTATTGCCTCTAAATAATTGTCGCCACAAGCAACTTTTGTAGTAGTGATAGAGTAAAATAGACAGTGAGTAAATAATTAAGTAGCAAAACTTTTTTTTTCATCAAAGTAAAATTAGCATACAATCTAAATTAATATTATGTCTCACAAACAACAAAAATAACTTTTAGTAAAATTGTTAGATAAAATCTTTTCATTAAAAATAATTATAATATAGATAATTCACTTTTTCCAATGAGAACCGAAAACACTAGGATTTGTAGTCCATTTTATTTTTTCATAAAACAGTGACCTTCATCTTCTCTTCGCAAAATCGACAAATGGTTAGTCTTTTTTTTTCATTCAACTTTAAATAAAATGTAAAGTAGAAAAAGCATAACCACAATTTAATAATTTTAACATTAGATTATAAAGGAATACCTCACAAGAAATGTTCAACCTTGAGACTTCATGCTGATAACGTGTTGTAAAACTTAAGAACAAAAGAGCAATATGAAGATGAAAACAATAAGAATATAATACAAGAGGAACAATATAAGACAACTTTCTTTCTCTTAAGTGTATTCAACATTATTCTCAACACCACTATTTATAGGATACATTGAGGAATATCAAAGGGTGTCATCAACATTACATTAAACCTTGAGAATTACTATCCATAAAGGAGGAAATAAATCTAGGAGTTATGGTCAACCATTATCAACAACGTTACTATCAATAAAGAAGGAAATTAACCTAGGAGTTATGGTCATCCATTTGACCACATTATCAACAACATTACTACTCATAAAGGAGGAAATTAACGTAGGAGTTATGGTCATCCATTTAACCACCAAAATGATTTACAACAAGCATAATTAGTGGTACCTTTTTTTCTTTGCGTAGAGTAACTTTCACCACTTTTGCTCTGAATTGAGAGAGAGAAAAAAGGAGGAACAAGTATCATAGGACGAGACCACGTGTTGATAAGTGGTGGTGGGTGGGTGGGCTAAGTTTCTACCTAACAGGCTATAACCCGTTGAAATCAAGTTAAAAGACACACACATGTATATATATATATTTATGTATTATGTCTTGAAAAGATTACCTAATTAGACAGGAATCCATATCATATCTATTAATCTAACTTTTAGTTTTAAATACTCACATATTATCTCACTATTTAATAATTTTGTATCAAATTTGGAGTGAGGTACATTACTCCTTATATGGTTTAAAAATATTTTGAGTTGTTAATTATTGTGATTTATGGTGTTTTAATTTTTCACATAATTTTCAAATAATATATATTATTTCTTATTTTCCAATTTATGTGGCACCGATAAAATTTTGAGAGTCAATCAAATTTTTCTTATATCTTTTAAATATGTTAACTTGTTAATCATTGTGATTTATAGTATTTTTTAAAAGTAATTTTCAAATATATATAATAAAAAAAATTAAGAGAATAAGATAAATAAATTAAGACGGAGAAATTGCGAAAAATATATTAATACCTCGGCTAGAAGCAGGACGAAAAGTTGTCCTACCGTCTTCTATATAGTAAAATTAAATAATAAAATGAAGTAATGTTTATTTTTCATTAATTTTTAAAAATTCTCAAATATTCCATTTTCATTTATATTTTATGAAAACTAGAAACATAATAAGCTTTGAATATCACTCTTATATCATACAATGACATTTGAATAACTCTAACTGTTAATTCTAAAATATAAAGTTCTTGGCATCCATATATAGTCTACAACTATTCTACAAGAGACATAATAAGGTTTGTCAAACTCAAATTGACTAACGAGAGATTAGATAATAAAAAAGAGCTTAAATTCAAATACTTGTCAAATTAACATAAAAAAATTATGTACAATATATTAGATATTTTAACTTCAATCTATATAATTTTGATCCACATCAAAATATGAAAAAAATTCTAAGTCTTTTGATTTGGAATTGGGAGATGTTGATCTATTGCGTTCAAGGACAACATAGTTTCATTCTTTGAGTTATTATTATTTTACTCTTTTATATAAGCCAACAAGAGATGGACCAACACAGCATCAATTGATTCTACGGTTGTGCTGGACTAAAATTTCATTCATTTCTTTGTTCCTTCCCATTTAATACGTGTAATTGCACTATCATTTTCCTCAAACCACGTGTACCCTCAACAGGCTAAAGATACATCTCACCAACAATCCTCAAAGAGCAAAATTGGGTCTCACATTTCTTCTATTGAATTTTTTTTTAGCTCTCTTTATTGATTCCAATTTCAGGTCTCATGAATTTTGATATGTTTTTCCTGTTTCTCCATCTGGGACTCTATAAATCTATTTAATTTTTAATTGGGAGTGTATCCTCTACTGGGCCTTGATAATGAAATTTTGTTGTCCAAGTATTGGCAAAATCCAGCAAAATTATTTTCCTTCCGGGAAAGTTCACAATTTTATTGTTCATGCTCTGAATTGTTGGAAAACATCAGCTTATATTATAAAACAATTTCGTCCTAGATTCCCCTCCACAACATGTATCAAGAATGTATTGTTTTAATACCTCATTTCATTGCATGTTATAAATATATGCGTTTTTGTTTCATTTGAAAGTCTAGGAGGCATAAGACATCAAAATTTCTGGTGGGGTAGAAAATATCTACTTTATATTTTTGGTTTCTTTGATTGTTTTTAGTTTTTGTATCGAGTCCTGCCTAATTTACGATAAATATTCTTTAGACTTTAGTACATCATCGAAAACAACCTCGCGACCAACTAGGTATATTGTTATTGTAGACTTTTAGTACATCGTTCATGTTGTTTGATTGTCGTTTATGTTGATGGATTTGTGAATAGTATTGTAATTCTAAAAGATAACGAATTTCTAATGATAAGAATTCTCCTATGTTCTCCTAAAGTTGTCACCCTCACCAAATTCTTGACATTTTGATTAATGAGTTCTTTTATATATGTTACTTTGTTAGAGAGATTGCAGAACGGATCATACACATTGAATTGGATAAATGAAGCTTATGTGGATGTAAACACGAGACATTTAAAAGTTTGCACGTTCTTATCTATCTTCAGATACAAAATGTGTACTGAGATTGAGCACATATAAAAACAATGTTATAAGTGTTAATGTTTAACAAAACATTTAAATGTAATTGTGTTCCTTATGCCTTCAGGAGTCAGAAAAAGGATGATGGCATGTACCAATTGCCTCACAGCTTGAATCTGAAGAGGAAAGGACGTGGCTGTGCAATAGGCGAGCCAATTCACCTATGGCAAATCAAAATTCTGCCAGTGTAAACATATGTAAGCAAAAAGTTATAAGATAGTCCTTTGTGAAATTTGACATATTGACCAAGTGGCCTAAGTGCCAAGTTTGGCTCAAATATCCTCCAAAACATCTCATGTATATGTTGAAATATCATCTTCTCAATCTTACTGATCCTCATTCTCTATTCTTGTTTTCTAACTAAAAGAGTGAAATATCAAAAGATGACATTCTATATAGCTTTAGGATTTGAACTCAAAAACTTCAGACTCACTGTATTTTCAAACTTCCCCTCCCCAACTCTATGAATTCTCTATTACTTATAAACTGATGTGTCACGTACACCTTTCTATTCGTTGTTTGTTGTTCTGTTTTGTTGTATGTGCAATATTGCATGACAAAATAGTAAGGTAAGTTAAAAAAATAAATATTTGGAAGGTCAAATTCAAGTGGAGTTAAAAAAACACTGTAGGTATTTTTTTTCCCATTTGTTTGCTTAAAGGTTGATGGATAGAGTTACCAAATACTTGTGCTGGTGCATTGTTGAGGTTAGTGTAAGGTGGCTCAGACACTGGTGATTGGATAACGCTCTGACTTTTCTGTCATATTTTCTAACTCCCCAGACATTTAGATTTCTCCTAAGAATAATATTACGTGAGTTATTGCTTCTGTTCTGAGCTACAGTCCTATCTCTGCCTATTGAAGAATGAGAGAATGATCAGACCAATTAGGTGTCTAGCAACTGGATATGTAGGAGGGGCGTTGTAAAACTTTGAAATCGATCAGTCCTCATTATAAAATAGTTGAACAGAAATCCCATTTATATACTTTGATAAACAATAACTTTCCTTCTAAAATCTAGGAAATGAAGTTTGAGAATTTCAGGTTGAACTGCTCCAATTGATCAACCACATTTATATTTGATATGTCTAAAGTGGGGAAAATGGCTACTGACATTAGGAGAAAGATTTGATGAAGTTGTTGAGGGAGAAGGAGCTGCTGAATTCATAATTCGTATGTTCCACTGGCCATTGGATATAGGAGAAGATATTGTTGTCTCATCCAAGTTACCAAAGGCTAATGGAAATTACCAATAGAGTTTGCCACCAACTTCGTCTTTTCAACTCTGCAAGGTTAAACACATTTAACATGGAATTACAATACGGTCATCCACCTTTTCATTTTATGTGATACTTTTTCGTTTTCAATTTGTTCTTAAAAAAGAAATATTTTATATATTACAATGGTATAAGTTTTAAACTTCTCATTCAATTTTATTTTTTAGCACTTGAGTCGGGGGTCTATCGAAAACAGCCTCTCTACCTCCCTGAGGTAGTGGTAAGGTCTACGTACACTCTAGTCCGAACTCTCTTTGCTAGAACATTACACACTTTAAGTGGTACAATGTTAAACATTGGATCCCCATAAGCTTTAAAACTGATTTTGGAGTGTCTTCTGCAATATATATAAGTGTTGGGAAAGGCAAGCACAAAATAAATGTGCACGACAAGACAATTGCGGAAAAAATTCAAGTCAAAACTTTCCCATTCTATTTGAACCAAGAGAAGACAAAATAATGCAAGAACAAACAAATTGGGGCAGCAAGCAAATCAACCAAGCAAGAAAAATAAATCAACACGAGACACCAAGTTTAACGTGGAAAACCTCTTCGGTGTGAAGAGTAAAAACCACAAGGCCAAAGCTCCACTATAATCAACGAGAGTTACAAAAGTGTTCTTCAAAATGGCCACCAACAAAGTGTCAAACAATGAGCAACACAACTACAAGATAGCACCAAAAACTAGAGAAATAAAAGGAGCAAAATCACCAAAACGCAGCTACTGTTTACGAGCAAAAATCTGGAGCTACGGGACTCCAAATCACCCTCTCTCAGTTTCCAATTAAATATTAAGTTGAAAGGAACAAGCTGTCCAAAAATCAGCTCAATCGGACAAGAAACGAAGCGGGAATCACGATTTGAAATTGGCTGCTAGGGCTTGTGCGAAAATCTGCACTTTCTCTCTTTTCTCTCTATATGGCTGCTCTCAAAACTCTTATGATTCATCTTTAAAATAAGAGCTAAAATAAAGTCTTATAAATGCACCATAATATTGGGCTTATGGGCAAAGTGGGCAATTCCAATTGGGCTCAAATTTATCCACAAAGGAAAAGAAGGGAGACCCAAAACCTTGGACTTTTATTTATCCACATAGGAAGGGAAAAAGGCCTAAAACCCAACAATCCTCCCCCTACCGACTATGTGGAGGAGACCGCCATCTCGGCGATCATGCAACATTCTTCAAACTTCCCTCTTGGCAAAGCTTTAGTCATCATGTCGAAACCATTATCATTGGTATGGATCTTTTCAAGTTCAAGCAACTTAGAATCCAACACATCTCGAATCCAATGATACCTCACATCAATGTGTTTAGACCGACCATGAAATGTAGAATTCTTGCCAAGATAAATAGCACTTTGACTGTCGCAATAAAGGACATACCTCTCTTGAGCACAACTAAGTTCCCAAAAAAATCTCTTCATCCAGATCAACTCTTTGCAAGCTTCAACAGCTGCAATAAGCTCAGCCTTTGTAGTAGATAAAGCAACACATTTTTGCAATCTAGATTGCCAAGACACAGCTCCCCCTGCAAAAGTAATCAAGTAGCCAGAAGTATACTTACGAGTATCAACATCACCGGCCATAACTGAATCAATGTAACCATAAATGATAGGCTTCCCTGTCCCAAAAAACAAACTCAGACTAGAAGTGCCACAAAGATATCTTATAATCCACTTCACAGCATTCCAATGCTCTCTTCCTGGATTAGAAAGAAAATGGATAACAATACCAACAGCATGAGCAATATCTGATCTTGTACACACCATTGCGTACATCAAACTACCAACAACTGAAGCATGAGGAACTTTCTTCATATCTTCCTTCTCACCATCACTGGAAGGACAATGCTTAGTACTCAATTTGAAATGCATAGCTAAAGGTGTACTGACAACTTTACTTTGTCCATGTTAAATCTACGAAGTACTTTCTGAATGCACTTCTCCTGTGACAACCACAACTTCTTGGCATCTCTATCATGGACAATCTGCATGCCAAGAATCTGCCTTGCTGGTCCCAAGTCTTTCATAGCAAAAGACTTATTCAACTCTTGCTTCAACTTCTGAATCCTGCAAGTATTATGACCAACAACAAACATGTCATCAACATAAAGCAAAACGATAATGAAGTCATTACCCGAGAATTTTTGCACAAAAACACAATGGTTTGAAAAAGTCTTTTTGAAGCCCTGCTGACTCATAAAAGAACCAAACTTCTTGTACCATTGCCTAGGAGCTTGTTTGAGGCCATATAAGCTCTTCTTTAATTTGCAAACATAATTCTCTTTTCCCTTGACTTCAAAGCCTTTTGGCTGCTCCATATAAATTTCTTCATCCAAGTCACCATGGAGAAAAGCAGTCTTAACATCCATTTGCTCAATCTCTAAGTCCAGACTTGCAGCCAAGCTTAGAGTCACACGAATAGATGACATCTTCACAACTAGAGAGAATATCTCATCAAAATCAATTCTCTTTTTCTGGCTAAAACCCTTCACAACTAATCTAGCTTTTTACAGTGGAACTGGGTTACCATCTTCATGTTTCACCCTAAAAACCCACCTATTTTTCAAAGCTTTTTGATCTTTAGGTAACATAACCAAATCAAAGGTATGATTATCATGTAGAGACTTCATTTCATCCTCCATAGCATCAAACCATCTTTCTTTTTCTTCACTTTCCATAGCCTCATCAAGACTCTCGGGTTCTCCCCCATCAGTTAAGAGTACATACTCATTGGGAGAATAACGAGATGAAGGTATTTCTCTCTAGTAGATCTTCTGAGAGAACTCTCTGGAGCATCAATAATAGTTGGTTCCTCACCAACCACATCGTCTTGCACTGGAGCATCAACGGCATACTGGTCATTCTAAATATGATCACCATCTTCAATATCAGCTTGACTTTGATCATTTTAAAGATTTTCATCAGGTGCAATAGTCAAAGGAACTAGATCAACATCAACTAGGCTCTCATTGCTTTGAGAATCAACCTTCTCAGCTTTGTCAAGATCTTTAATTGTTTGGTCTTCAAAGAACACAACATCACGGCTTCTAACAAGTTTCTTCTCAACTGGATCAAAGAAACGATAGCCAAATTCATCTTGACCATAACCAACAAAGATACACTGCCTAGTTTTAACATCCAACTTTGACCTCTCATCTTTAGGAACATGCACAAAGGCTTTACACCCAAAAACTTTAAGATGATCATAAGAAACATTCTTACCAAACCAAACTCTGTCAGGGACATCACCATTCAAAGCAACAGTAGGAGATAAATTGATAACATATGCAGCAGTATTAAGTGCTTCTGCCCAAAAGGAATCTGGCAGCTTAGCATCTAAAAGCATACATCTAACCCTCTTAACTAGAGTTCTGTTCATCCTCTTTGCTAAACCATTTAGCTGAGGAGTCTTTGGAGGAGTTTTTTGATGCCGAATACCCTGCTCTCTGCAATATCTATCAAAAGGACCAATATACTCACCACCATTATCAGAACGGATGCATTTCAATTTCTTCCCTGTCTGTCTCTCAATCAAGGCCTGACAATTCTTGAACACATCAAGCACTTGATCCTTGGACTTCAAAGAGAATACCCAGAGTTTGCGAGAATGATCATCAATAAAAGTCACAAAGTAAAGTGCACCGCCATGAAACTTTACCTTAAAAGGACCACACAAATCAGAATGTACCAACTCCAGCAAATCAAGCTTCCTCGAAGGTGGATGACTCTGAAAAAAACTTTTTTCTGTTTACCGGCTAAGCAATGAACACATTTGTTCAACTTTGCTTGCTTCACTCCAGAAAGCAAATTCTTCTTAGCCAAATTGTCCATCCCCTTCTTGCTCATATGACTTAGTCTTCTATGTCATAACTCTGATGAAGTATCATTCTCCACTAAATTTACCGATCCTCTACAAATGGAGCCCTGAAAAGTATACAAGTTAGACAACTTGTTACCACGGGCTACAACCATCGAACCTCTAGTAAGCTTTTACTGGCCAGCACTATGGGTATTAACATAACCCTCATCATCAAGGTATCCAATAGAAATCAAATTCAAGCGAACATCTGGGCATGTTTGACATTATTGAGAACTAGTTTGGAACCATTGTTACTTTCCAAACAAACAGTCCCAATGCCAAGAACTGCAACCTCATGATTATTGCCCATTTTCAACATCCTAAAATTTCCTGGAGTACAAGAAGAAAACAATTCCTTCCTAGGCGTGACATGAGAAGTAGCACCAGAATCCACAAACCAGCTAGACTCATCGCAAACAAGATTAACGACATTTTCATCACAAGAAACAAGAAGATCATCATTAGCAACAACAGCAACACGATTTTCATTGTCGCCATCTTTCTTTTGTTGTTTCATATCTCGCTTGTACCTGAAATAATATTTCTTGATATGCCCATTCTTGTGGCAATAGTTACATGTAACATTCTTGAATCTAGACTTTGACTTTCCTCTACTTTTATCTCTGTCATTCTGACCTCTGAACTTGTTTCTCCCCCTATCTTCAGTAGCCAAAACATCGGAGTGTGAAACTGAAGAAGATGAACCTTGAGATCTTCTTCTCATCTCTTCATTCAAGACACCACTCTTAGCATATTCCATGGTTACAAGACCACTGGGAGCAAAATTAGTCAAAGAAACTCGAAGAGTTTCAAAAGAGTCTAGCAGAGTATTAAGAAGCCATAGTCCCTAAATTTCTTCATCGAATTTTACACTCATTTCGGACAGCTGGTCAAGAACACCTTGAAAATCATTAATATGATCAGAAATAGGAGTGCCCTCTTTATACCTGATGTTCATCAATTGTTTCAACAGAAACAACTTATTATTGCCAGTCTTCGAAGCATATCTCGAGCTTGTCCCACAAACTTCTAGCATGTGTCTCATTAACAATGTGATTTCTAACATTATCTTCAACCCATTGTCTAATATAGCCACAAACTTGCAGGTGCTCAAATTCTCAATCCTCTTCATTCATGGATTCGAGTTTGTTAGAGGCAAGCACATGTAGATGCATTTTCTTGACAAATAGAAGATATTTCATCTTGCCTTTCCAAGTATGATAATTACTACCATTCAAACAAACCATCTTCCTCATATTTGACTCCATTATTCAAATAGACAATCACAACAACTTAATGCTCTGATACACTTTGTTGGGAAAAACAAGCACAAAATAAATGTGCACGACAAGACAATTGCAGAAGAAACTCAAGTCAAAACTTTTCCTTTCTATTTAAACCAAGAGAAGAAAAAATAATGCAAGAACAAACAATTTGGGGCAGCAAGCAAATCAATCAAGCAAGAAAAATAAATCAACACGAGACACCAAGTTTAACGTGGAAAACTTCTTCGGTGTGAAGAGTAAAAACCACAAGGCCAAAGCTCCACTATAATCAACAAGAGTTACAAAAGTGTTCTCCAAAATGCCCACCTACAAAGTGCCAAACAATGAGCAACACAACTACAAAATAGCACCAAAAATTAGAGAAATAAAAGGAGCAAAATCACCAAAACGCAGCTACTGTTTACGAGCAAAAATCTAGAGCTACGGGACTCCAAATCACCCTCTCTCAGTTTCCAATTAAATATTAAGTTGAAAGGAACAAGCTGTCCAAAAATCAGCTCAATCGGACAAGAAACGAAGCGGGAATCGCGATTTGAAATTGGCTGCTAGGGCTTGTGCGAAAATCTGCATTTTCTCTCTTTTCTCTCTATATGGCTGCTCTCAAAACTCTTATGATTCATTTTTAAAATAAGAGCTAAAATAAGTCTTATAAATACACCGTAATATTGGGCTTATGGGCAAAGTGGGCAATTCTAATTGGGCTTAAATTTATCCACAAAGGAAAGGAAGGGAGACCCAAAACTTTGGACTTTTATTTATCCACATAGGAATGGAAAAAGGCCTAAAACCCAACAATAAGAATGTTGCGCTTAATTATATTCATAAAAAAACACCCTCCTATTACTTATTGAATTAATATATTTGTGCGCATGTATTGCTCCACCAAGTTGATTAACGGCTTCTACAAATATCACATAAGGTCTGGTGTCCATTTTAAATTTTGATTAGAGGAAGTGTCAATTGAAAATGTAATGTTCTGTTCTGACTTCTTAAGAAGGTTATCAGATGTTTATGGCTTGTGGTTACTATTATTAGAATACCAAGTTGATGCTTGTATATTTAATTCCAATAATTTAAACGGAGGCTAGATTAGATTGTTATTGTTGAAGCTGCAGTTATGTTTTACTTTGTAATCAGATTGATTTCAGATATAATTGTTTGCTACAGAACTTTGTGTCAAAAAAGTACATGTCAAGGTGTTGTTTAGATACTGAACAACCAATTAACATTTACATTTCTACCTTTCACTCAGAAATCAAGTAGTATAAGCTTTTGAACTGAACAACCATTTTGCTCATATAGGTTTATTCGGCTACCAGGTATAAGGGATGTTAAGATGACAAACTTTACTTTGAGGTAACGCTTTATGCTTTTATCTTCGAGCTTTGAATTGGTAAATATTACTTTTCTAGAACGCCTCTACTATGTCGTCTTAGAGTGTGTATGAAAATAACTGAAATTCACTTTACTGTACTCTTTGGTTCTGTTTTACTTTCTAGAGGGGGTCTAGGCAATCCTTTTGAAGCTTGAAAAGATCCTATTATTAGCCTTCAACAGTTTTTGGCTATTCTATGGTAATGTTAATGATTTGATTTCATCCCTCTTTCTTATCTAGTGGCGCCTTCTATTAGACCTGATTATTGGCTTTAAATCTTATTTTTATGCATCAATATACTCTAGATCACCAGTGTAAATGTTTTTATAGTCTATTTTAGTAGTATGATATCAGTCAGAGTATTCAGTTTAAAGTGTGTGTATCTCATAAAAAGAGCTTAGAATAGCATTTAATCGCTTTGCTTATGGCTTTCCAATTTCATAGGTAATAGTAATATTGATTGGGAGCGAGAATAAAGCAATTAACTAATATACTATCTCCTTCGAAATTGTATCATCTATGTGCTTTATGAGGATTCACTAGATGATCATCTAGCACAGGATATTGGTTATTTATTTCTTGAAATTAAACATTACAGATTTAGAAACCACACTAAGGATGATCTTTACCCAAGTTCTGAATTTTGAAAAGATCAAAGAACACAACAACTAAAAAAGAATTGTGCTCCGAGGACATTATCCTGCATGTGTAGGGACATATGTACCCTTCCTTTTTAATGAGTTGGCTTCAGCAAACTTATCCAATATGTAACCAAGTTAAGGACAACTTGAAAGTAGATGATTAACAGAAAAGCGTGTTCAAAATTGGCAACTAAGTATGTCCTTTATAATAAGTGTTCTAGCATGACAGTCGCAACTTAGTGTGCATTTCTAAAGTCTTACAGTTCTCACTGACAAAAAAAATAGTAAAATAGTTAAGCACTTATGGAGTTATGGTGGTACATAAATGATTTATGACAATACAACGACTTCAGAAGTATGTTTGAAAAAGTCAGAGTTACAGTTTTCTTTTAAATTTATTCTATAACTAGGCTGGCGGGAAGATTTTGAAGCTATGGTAAATAGTTTACTTATTTGAATCCAAAATGTGGTCAAAGTCTTGATGACTTGAAGGTAAAGAAGCTTTCTGGAAATAACTTAATCTTACTTTCAAATCAAATGCCTACTAGTAACAAGTACTTTATAAATGTCTTGTAGTATCTGATTATGAGAGAATATTGTATTATTTCTATATTCTAGCAAAGTAGCTGAACCTTCCTTGAGTTTATAAAAATAGACCTTTCCCTGAGTTTATAAAAGTGCTTTCTCTATCAAAACATACATTCTACATTTCTTTTGACATTATAACACTGCTATATATAGTCCTTATGCCGAGGTATATACTAAGTTATAAAGGGGGACATTTCTTTTCCTTTCTCATCCATTAAACTGGCTGGAAAGTGATTATGCAGACGAAGATTCTGAGAGGCATTTTTGAAGGATGAAGATATATGTTTATTTTGTTGAAGGGTACACGTGCTTTGATGAAAAGGATGGTGCAATTACACGTGTTAAATGAAAAGGACAAAGAAATGAATGCAGTTTTAGTCCAGTACAACTTTATCGTACACTTCATGTTGCCAGTAGTTCAACCATTTGTTGCTGTGTTCGTCCTAGCCTTGTTGGCTTATAAAATAGGGTATATATATATATATATTTTGATCCTTTTCTATATTGTTCTTTCTTCGGATAATGGTTGAATGCTTAGTCTCCATTTTTTTTTATCTGAGAGTGATATTTCTATCTGGGATAAGTCTTTTGTTGAGTTGAAGCCAAATGTTTCTCATCAAAATATGTGAGTTTTCAGGAGACTTGATTAAAGAATTTTTGTGCTTGATTTGTTCCCGATATGAGGAATTGTTCTCTGTCATTAGTGAATTATGTTGTAAAATATTTTATCCAAAAAGTACCTCATTGTAGAGGGCTTAACTAACTCTAAGGATTTACAACAACTAAATTTCTTTTGCGGTGAAATATGACCTTTCGCAAGCAGGGAAAACAGAAGAGGTCTACGGACCGCATCTCTTATTAGTCATAGACCACTTGCACCTGCTATTTCATGGGACCAAAGAGCTTTAAATGAGCCACTTTTATACGGTGATATTTTACGACATCTCGAGTCAGCTGTAAAGCCCTTTGCTCCACCTAATTTACAAGCTCAATTAACCGCGGAAAAGGTCAATGTTGGATAAACATGTATACTGGTCTACTCCTTTAGCAGGTCAATGCATGTAACAGTTTAGAGTAACATATAGTAGTAACTTGCTGCAATTTCTTTCTCACCTTTGATGCGTCAAACTGTCATCTCTCTCATACAACTCTTCAGCTTCCTCCTTCAATCTTTCAACATCTAACCTATATGTTTTGCTGATTTTTTTTCTTTGTTGTACATTCTTTTAGATTACTTTTATTTATTGATGTTCTTCTTCTACTTCCTTTTGCTTGTTCTCTGATTTTTCGCTCTTTAGAGTTGTTTGATATAGCTTTTTTTGCTTTGTTGAAGTGTTGTATGTATAAAAAGATATTTGATTTACATTTTCATTTACTAATTTAAAATTCTTGCCTAAGATTTTATATAGGGGCTCTAAGGGTTAAATCAGTCTCTCATTTGCAGGCGGAACAAACCGTCTAAACGTTTGCGAATGCAAATAGAGTCTTTTTGAAGTTCAAGTGGAGGAGGATGGAAAAGATGGCAAAGAAACGGCTATTCTGATCTACGAGTAGCTCATATTGAAAGGTAAGGACTGCAATTTTACTTGTCGATAAAATTATTCTTAAAAATGCGGTTAAACAATTGAGTTCTCTTCCTCTCTTGCACTGCTGTTGCGTTGTTTTTGATAATTTGTGTAAGAAAAAGAAAATGTAGAAAGATTTCTTTTGTGATCATTTTTCCTATATGAGTTGGTCGATTGGAGAATCATAATTGAGAATTTGGATGTAAATTAGATAATTCTTGAGTTTGGTAGAAAGGATAATGGTTTAATTTCTTTTCTTCTCAATGTTATTAGTCTGATCATTGGACTTCATTATCGGCTTAAATGATGGTAGAAGTGTGTATCAGTGGACGTATTGGAGAGTTCTGCTTGTACACTGAAAATTACTTTCCAAAAGTGGGATGCCTTTCTCCTCATAATGTAATACTTTAATAACTGTTCACAGGCAGCAACTGATATTATATATTGTTTCATGTGTGCTTTGTCTTCAAAGTTTGCAAGATGTGAACTAAGTATATGTTACACTTTGTGAAGTTTTTGTTCGTAATGAGAAGCTAAAAATGAATGGCGAGGTTTCTGACCCATGTTGTAGATAAATTTCATGCTTAACTTATGGCCTTGAGATGGAATTGTTTATCGGTTTTTGCCAACTTTCATCAAATCAATATGCAGAATACTAGCATTTTATAGATATTCTTATTGGAGGTTCTTTGTAAAATTCTAAGATCTTTTTCCTCTTTGTTGTTCTAATCATTCAAAATTTGTTTGTAATGAAAATCACTTTGACCATGACAAGAAAGACAATACAACTTCGCATAAAATGTCGTGTTACAAGTATCTTTTTATTTAGTTTCTTAAGGTTATGATGTGACTCTTGCTATTATTCTGTGTACATCAAAGATAAATAAGGGTGCAAAGACTGCTATAGGTAACTGTACAAGAAGCAGTTGTAATAGTGACTAATAAATGGGTATCTCTTGATTGATACATGCTTATGAGTTCCATTTGTGTGTCACAATTGGCTCCTGCTTATTTTTCTCTTCTTGGTTGATAAAAGATATATAAGAATAAGATTTTTAGATGATTGGAAAGAAATGAGCTGTCGTTCATTTCTTGAAAAGGAAGGGCAGAGGAGGATTGTGGATCCTTAAAATAAAGGCCTTTCTCTTTAGTCTGATTATTATCAGAGAAAGAATAAGCAAATCTGAAGGGATGAGTAGTGATGGGTCAATCTGAGACTCGAAGCCTGCCTTTTCTGCTTTGTTGTGGGATGTGGTATGCCTCAAATCCTTCAGCCATTGATCATTGCAATTATAGGGAAACAGAAGCACTGTATTTCACATATTTAAAAAAAAACATAAACAGGGAGAGCGAGAGAATGAGTATGAATCAAAAACATTGAAATTGTTGCATTCTCAGCGTTTCAGGATGGTGCACCCTTCAGCGAGCTTCTCTTTTCTATCTATATTCATATTTACGCTAGATTGTACATCACTCCATGGACTCAAATAATAGTTGCACTGGAACTAATCTACAAAGTGTAGTCATCTTAAAGCGAGTACAAAATACCGATGAAATTTTTTTTTAAAAATCATTTCCTTTTTCTTTACTTGCTTACAGATGAGAAAATAAAGAGCATAGATTAAGATATAGAAGGCTGAATAACACAGTTTCTATTGAGATAAAATTTTGATGAGTCCTCACATATCTACCGTGGGAGTTTTTATGTTATAGTTTGTTTTTGTTCTTATCGGACAATAGTATGTTTGTGTCTTCTGATTTCATTGCTTAGTGTATCGTTGTGTAATGATTAACTTTCTCTTTTTGGAAGACAATCTCTTACTTATGGTCTTCTATGCGGGTTATGATGGACCAAACTCGGAGGTACTTACTGCTTCTCAAGTTTATTTTAGAGTTGTCCAAGTACCTTCTAAATTACTCGCTCTTTCCTCTTCACGATTCTCTCTTTGTTATAAATTTCTCTATATGCACGCCTACATTTGTATCATTACGCCATATATAAGCTTTTAGAATATATTTTTTCTTGCTTATTAGACATAGCAACACTTTGTATAGCTAGAATCCTTTAAAAAGGGTTTAGATTATAGATTTCAAGTGATTTACTGATACAGTACTTGCGTACATTTTGGTATTTCTAGGGAAGAAGTCAGGGTGACCGTTCTTTTGTTTGACCAGCAGCTAAGGTGCTATCATTTTATTTTTTATTGTGAGATCTTTAATATTCAACTTATTATGTATTTAACTTCGTGATAAAATTGCAGTTAAGGAATACTATATTTTCTTTGTGGTGATCCTTATAATGCTGAAGATGCCGAAAAACATATATCAATCTGAATAAAATTATAAGTCAATGTTTTGCAGCATTGGCCATAACCTATCTTTTTTTTTTGTCATCCTATGTAGAAATCAGTTTGTTATATTCATTCATCTGTGTTGTTGCCTACTTATGAGGCTATTGGTGCCAGAGTTAAATGTCGTTCAATTCATGCCAAGGGAATGTGATTACTTTTGTGGAATATTTCAATTAAGTTACTTTATCTCTGATTCTTTCTCCTTTTAATGGTGTTTAGATTAATCCACTACTCAGGTAAAAGTGATTATTACATGTGTGAGATTTAACAGAAGCTTCAATTTCGTACAAGTTATACTATGTCAATAAAAAATTCTACCAAAGAAGATAAAAACACGTGAAATAATACTCAAACTTAAACAATTGATGTGAATATATATGCAAATTTTTTTAGAAAGAATTAGAGGTTAAATGTTGACATCAAAATAGTTGATTAAATAAGTTTTATTTTAGAATGTGCGCAATTAGGAAACATTTTGTTAGTACTAGGTTGGTTGTCTAATGCTATCCAAATTAAACTTTCTATGAAATTGATTTTTCAAAAAAGAATTATTATTGTTTTTTGAGAAAATGATCCTTCACGTGAAACTAGATGACAAAGGTCTCTTTTTGTGGGCCAAATCCTGGGCTTTAATTATTATGGGCCTTGGATTTTTGTGGGTCCATATTCATTACCTATTTTCTTATCAAAATAATTGGAGATATTATTATTATTTTTGATGACTTTGATTTTATTTGGTGAGATAGATAATTGTTTTAAGTTTCAACTACATGCTCGTGAAATTCTACAAGTGGAGTTTGAGAAGGAAAGATTGTACACAAATTTTACTTATCCATGAAGGTAAAGAGTGCTTTTAGAGGACCTTCAACTCGAATACAACAGATAAAAGTAAGTATGAAAAGAAAAAAAAAGACAGTGAACTATGAGGGAAATTTGATGTTAAATAGTTATTTATATACATAGGGCATCTAGAATAAACACTACTAGAAAAATGCAAATTACATGGAAATTTATTTACGGATTATATATGAAAATCCGCAGGAAACCTTTTCCTACTAAAAAATACCTTCGTAGGTAATTATTACCTGCGGATTTTGAAATCCCCAGATAAATTACATGGGGATTTTAAAACCGCAAATAAATTACCTACGTATTTTCTTGCAGATATATTAAAAGTCCGCAAGAAGTTTTTGGTAAAATTTCGTGGAAGAGCGGCTATTTCCTACCGATTTTCATAGGAAAAAGTCCACAAGTTAATTCCTAAGTAATTTTTTTGGTAAAAAAAAATGTAGAAAAGAGGTATTAATCTGTTTTTATTAATTCACTTTATTCATTTTTTTTATTTTAGCCCCCCCCACTCACCCTCCCTATTTTAATTATTTCTTTGTAATTCAACTTCATCATATTTACAAATAATTAATTTCTTTTAATGATCTAATTACTTAAATTAGCTTTAATCCTTTGCCAGTTGAAAACTGGCACACACTGTCAAGCTGCCAACTTTGCCAATATCTCATGTGATGTGCCTACGTCAATGTTGATGGAATTCACTCAATATAATGCCCAAAGTGTTGTTGTTTGTATCCGATGTGGGACAAGAAAATTGTGGCTATAATTCTTCTCTCAATTTTTCATCCATTGAATTAAAATGTAAAATTAATTATTTTTTCTTTCTTTGTTTGAAAAAAAATACGATTAGTACGGAATTGAATTTTACTATCATTAAAAATAATAAACAATAAATTATTGTTACCTATAGCCATCTTTAATTAAATAATAGATATTCTTGAACTATCAATAAGTAAATGAGTGGAAATCATTTATATCCCTTAATTTTATTTTAAAAATCAAACTTCCTCGTATTTTTGTATACTGATAAATATTCTCAACCCTTATTCGATACAATATCTATTTTACTCTTAACATTTTTAACTCTCCACCTATATTTTAATTTTTTAGTATTACATATATTTTTTAGTCTCTAACCGAGATATTTAATGAATAGTTTAAATAATTTTATATATTATTACTGATTTTATTTAATTTTATTAATTAATATTCTAAAATAGAATAATTCTTTGTAAAATTTAACTATATTTTTTATGATTGTTTTTTTATAATATATGTGTTTAATATGTATGTGCGTGTCTTAATGTCTAACTTCTCAGTTATTCTCTGATGCTAATATGAATAAACGACTTTAATTATCATTTATGAAATATTATCTAAATTATAGATTAAAATTTATTTACAATACAAAAAGATAGTAATATATTTTAAAATCTATCTCTATTTTTTGTAAACATTTTTTGCACTGCATTGAAATATGTTTATAAAGTTATCACTATATTATACTTTCACTTATGTAATAGATTTTAGAGTTTTTATTGTTAATAATAAAATTAAGCTTTATTATTTTACTCATTTGTTTCATTATCGAACATCATACTTACATACTCTCTCTTTTTTTCTTGGAAATATTATTATTTTTTAAGGTAAATTTACTATTAATAATGTAGGCATACATTTATCCTCTCCAGATCCCACTTTGTGGGATTACGCTAAGTAATTTCTTTTGATAATAT
Source organism: Solanum appendiculatum (assembly GCA_018342035.1). Lineage (NCBI taxonomy): Eukaryota > Viridiplantae > Streptophyta > Magnoliopsida > Solanales > Solanaceae > Solanum > Solanum appendiculatum. The sequence goes on along the minus strand of JAGDQO010000702.1, from coordinate 69,501 downwards.
AAGATTTAACAAGCATTAAACAAATTTAATCGACATAGGAGGGGAAAATCTATTATTTCAAGTTGAGGAGGAACTTTGATTTTAAAATCAAAATTGAAAATGTAAATGATGATCACCCTATAATACTTAAACAAATAATAATTTTATTAATAATCATGTTTAAATTGTTACTTTAAACCATTTCTTTTCAAGACCTTATTCGAGTGAGAAACTATTAATATTTCTTAATAACATTAACACTTTGTAAAATCTTTTTAAATCCGCACAACAAAATCTTCAAATAATTTTCTTGTAAAAAAATCTAAAATTAAATTCTCTAAAAATTAAATACTAATTTAAATCTCTAGAATAACAATTTCAAGTATTATTTGAAGTAATAAAATTCTCATGTAAATTTTCAAGAAATTTTTAAAGCTAAATTTGTGATAAAAAAAAGATCCCCAAGTAATTCCTCATTTAATAAAATGCCCAGATAAATCCCCAAGAACAAACTCCAAACTAAATTCGCAGAAAAAATTCCCTAAGTAATTTTCCAGGTAATGTAATCCTTAGGTAAATCCGCAAGAAAATATCCTCATCTAAATCAGCAGAATCAAAATCCATAGATAAAGTCCTTGAAAAGAAATTTTGTAGGTAAATCCTCATATAACTATCCCTAGCTAAATTCGTAGATAGCTTTACTTGGGGATTTTTCTGCAAAATAATAAAGAAATTTATTTTATTCATTTACTTATGGATTTACCTATGAAAATGATTTTTACGGACTAAAGTCCCAGATAAATTCCTAGGTAATACTTTTGCGCAAAATGGCGCCAAATTTACATGCGAATTTTCTTGAGAAAATAGTTTTCGCTGGTAAAATATACTAAAATGTAGGAATTTAATATTATCCCATGAAAATCCAAAGGAAAAATCTGCGAACTAAATCCCCAAGTAAAATCTCCAGGTAATTTGTAGTTTTTCTTGTAGTGAAATTTTTAAAAAAGACATATATACATTTATAGTCTTATAATAAAATATTTAGAAATTAATAAAGGTCTGCTGCTTATTTTAGTTAGAATGAATTTGAAAATTTCAAGATATTGTTTTTTTGTATTTCGTCAATTTTGAACTTATTAAGGATCGCATCATGCACACATTAATTATTCATTATAGTCTGCAGTTGATTTGGCTTTCCGAATTCTATAGGAGATCAAGCTGAGCTCGATTATCTTTCACTATAGACGGTTCTCATTATTAAAAATTTTAAAAAGTTCCTTTTTCCTTTTTGAATTCATACTATAAGATTCTTCACATAATGAAACAAAAACGTTTAAATCACATACTTAGGGACTTATAATTTTTTTAAACATAATTTTTGAATATCTAAATTTTAATGATAAAATTTAATTTATTAACGACAAAAATTAGTCAACTTAATTTTCGAAAAAAGTGAAACATTACCATTAGTATGTCACAGAGAGAGTATAAAGAATACTAGATCTAACTTCGACAAAAGCATGAGTTTTGTTGGAAGCATATTATTAATTTGTCTCCATTTATGTTATAAATAAAAAATAATAAGATGCTTTAAACATGCATGAAGCCATATGCATAAGATTAATCAACAATATAAATTCATAAAAACACCTTTTTAAATTGGTTGTCAAATTCTTTTTTTCAAATAAAAAATTGTGGATCTTATAAAGTATTATATTATTATAATAATCAAGTATTAATATATATGTCTCTTAGATTCTATCAACAATACTCCTTTTGGTTTCAAAATAATTGAATTGTTGAGGTGTTTCACACCCTTTAAGAAAAGATAATTAAGACATATTTAAACATGTTTTTTCATTTTTACCCTTATTAATTATTGTCAAATTTATGATTAAAACTACTAAATATTAATTATATAACTAATTCCAATACTAATTAATGAAGGGTAAAATTGAAAGAATATTATAAAAATAGTCTTGAAGATTGAACAATTCAATTAATTTGAAAAATGAAAAATGTTCTAACAATTCAATTATTTTGAAACGGAAGGAATAGTTGACTAGAGGCTTTTAGACAAAAAAAAATAGTCCAATATAAAACACACCGCCGGTGACTTTTATAGCAATTTCTTCTGGACCCTTATTTTTATTAATAATCAGAAAAATAACAAATCCAATTTGCAAAATGATTAATATCACGATTCAAGCTCATATCATGTATTATTCTTTTTGATCCAATAAATTTCACAAATTTAATTTCACTACAATACTATCAAACTTATAAGTATTTATACATACCTTGTAAATTTGTGTTATACGTTACAAAACTCTTCACTTTTCTTCCCCACTTCAGTGAGGAATTTGCCTAAGATATCATATATATATATATATATATATATATAATACTATCCATTTTTCTTTGGAAAATTGGCGGCGCTGTCTTTAGCCCAAATGACATCACTAACCATTCGAAATGTCCTTCTGGACAGTCCATTCTATACTTTCTTCTGCCATTTTTATTTGCCAATACTCTGATTTGCAATCAAATTTACTAAATATTTTCCTTCCTTGTATTCTATTTATTAGTTCTATCTTATCTGGTACCTTATATCCATCCATTCTTGTATTATCATTTAGTCTTTTATAGTTTATTACCATTCTTGTCTTTCCTCTTATTATTTCACTATGAATTCTTACCATAAACGCAGCTGATCTATGTTTTGATCTTGACCTTCTTATCACCCCTAGTTCTAATAGTTCTTTTATTTGAGTCTCAAAGCCTATTAGGTCTTGGTTTGTTGCTTCTATAGAAGCTGTTTTTACCGTGTATTCTGGGTTAATTATGTTTAACTTACATTTTATTTGGTTGGAGTCCCAATGTTTTAGAGGTTTTTCTCCGATTATTTCTAATTCATCTAGTATTTGTATTATCCTTTCTAGGTCTCTTTGATATTTTATTATTCCTATTTGTTGTATACCATTTTTAAAGTTGTATAGTTCTGTATTTATTTCTATCAAGGTATATTCTTTTTTGGCCTACCGTGAATCTAACATTTCTTCTATCTGTTCATTTATTTTTTTCGCAGGTTTCACATGTACAATTCTTTCCTTCTTCACATTTGTTCTTAATGTCCCTTTTTGGTTCATTAGCTTTGATGTATCTAAATTTATTGGGAACAGGGATTGTTGTTACCGGCGTCTGGGTAATATTTTTAGATAGGACTACTCCATCTCTTTTCAATAGACAACTTCCATTGTTATGTAATAAGAAATCTAAGCCTAGTACAAAGTCTACTCTTATCTTTAAATCTCTTACCCATATTTTTTCTAGTTTGTATATTGGTTTTTAAAAATTAGTGCAAGTATTTACAAACCTTATGGTTGCTTTATTTACCTAATATTTGTATGTATTAAAAGATCCATTCATTTGCATAGATGTTTGTGGGGTTGGTAGTTCTTTTACTAAATTTGGTGGTATAATCTTTTTATTTATTATACTTTTTGTACATCCTGAGTCTACTAATGCTAAAGTTTCTATTTCGTAGTCTTGAATTCTTATCCTTGCTAAGATTTTTATCGTACTTATTTTTTTTTATCTTCATTACATATTAATCCTTCAGAAAAAGTGCTCAGGAGTTCTTCCTCTAGCTTTTCTTCTTCCTCTTCTATAGCCTGTTCTTTTCCTTTTTCTATTCTTCCTAGTCTTCTTTCTAGATTATCCATTCTGACTTCTAGAGCCTTTATTTTTTCATTTGCCTCCTCATTTCTAGTAACTATGGAAGTATTTACTAATTGGGCCTTTTCTTGATTATTTTCTTGTAGCGTTGTCGTCTTTATACATGGTATGCATCTTTCTATATAACAATTTTTACATTTAGCTCTTATATTTCTTCCTGGGTATCAATGGCATATATAACACTGGTTGATGTCTAGTCCTTTGCCCTGTTCGAATTCATGTTCACAAGTTGAAGATATATTTACTAGATTATGGTTGTCTATTTCTTCTAGGTTTAATTTTTCTAATCCGAATTCATTTATCAATTCTTCTCCTTCAGAATCTGAGGAATTTTGTTTATGTTCCTCTGCCGCTTCTATACTTATGATAGTGTATATACTTTCGTTGTCTGACATATATTCATCTACGTTTATTAACGTCTCTTGAAAATCTTCTATTAACTGTGCATTTCTTGTCCTACTATTGTTTCTCTTTGGACATGTATTTGCTAAATGTTCTATACTTCCACATGTGAAGCATTCTAGTCTATTTTTATAGTTCCTGTTATTGGTGTATTTTCTCACATGTCTATATTTATCTAGATATGGCTTTCTGGCTGTTGATTTTCTTAAGTAATATTTTTTCTTGGGGTAGTATTTTTGGTATTTCCTTTTCAAATAGAAGATATGGTAGACAAGGCAGTAAGAAAGTTACTTAGCGAAAGAACAAAAGAAGTAACTAAAAGTAGAAGACGTAGTAGGATTGATGAGAGATAAAAGTATAAAGGTAATGAAACCATTAAAAATAAACTCTGAAGAATATGCAGGACTGGAATGGAATTTAGAGAACCTAAGTAAAAAGGAAATACTCAAACCTAATAATCATTTAATGTATACAAATAGTAAAGGACATTGTTCAACAATGACCGATGCCTTAAAAAAAGACTGTGGAATCAGAAAGTTCGGGAAGCACGGGATATGATCCCACCATGGAACAGTTTGCACAGGATCCGAACGAAGCTGATGACTTAGGCATGAGCTTCAACTCAGTAGCATTGCATAACTTAGACACAGTATGAGATGAAAAGACAAGGTAAAGTAAGCAGTAGCGTATTATCAGACGTAAGCAGTGACAATATAAGTTTTATCAGACGTAAGCAGTGACGATATAAGGTTTATCAGATGTAAGCAGTGACGATACAAGGCACCACTCGAATTAAAGGAAGAGCAATAATTGATAAAGTTTCTGACATAACCATGTGACGATGGGGCCCAGAGCGCACCCGGCAGGTTGGAAAGATTCATAAATCAGTTTGGAATCCGACTTTGAGATCCGAAGAGAAGATAGAAGACAACTATAAATACCTCAACCTTGAGTAAGAGAAAGACAGAGAGAAAAAGAGAGAAAAAAAGAGAGGAAAAGTAAAAATTTCAGAGCAATAAAAAACACAAGCAAGCAAATATATTCATATTGTTGTAAAAAAAAAGAAAAAAAAAGAAGAGTGATTGTGTGATAGAGGTAGAGGTAGTGTGAATTTTCTTTCAAGTACTCATAAGCTTACCGAGGACTCCCGAAAGGGAAACCTCTCTCCATCCAACGCCATGTAAGTAGCTATCTTTGGGTAATATGTAATATTTCTCCCTATTAATGTAGGATTGTATGGTTATGTTAATTATCTATATAAGTGTATTAGTTACCTGTTAATATGTTAATTAATTATTTGAATATTGTGCATATACCCTCTAAGTATATGATTCTCTTCTCAGTTTTTTAGCAATAACGATGGACTAACCGGTAAAGTCCTAGGGAGTTGAATATCCATCATGGCGAAGATGCCGAAGGACTTATGTTTATCCCAAGGTGTGATTAGAGAAGAAGGTTGTTAAAAACTTAAGGCTGATAAGAAGATATGAACAGAGGAAACATATGAACATATGAAAAAATAAAAAAAATTTGGGAGAAAATTACAGAAAACCATAAGAGAGTTAGCTATAACATGACGAAAGCCTTGTCTTTCCCCTTTCCTGCGCTCATGCTATAAACATATAATTTTATCAATTTTATTTTTCAATAAGTCTACTCAACTGGTCTGCCATATTATTATCTTTTCCTTTTATATGTTCAATTTTAATATTATAAACTGAAGTCGCGTCTAGAAAATTTAACTATCTTCTCTTACTACTCTTCTTTTCATTTATTTTCTGATAAAATTTTACTACAATCTGTTCTTACCTTTACTATTTGTATGCATTAAATGATCATTAGGTTTGAGTATTTCCTTTTTACTTAGGTTTTCTAAATTCCATTCCAGTCCTGCATATTCTTCATAGTTTATTTTTAACGGTTTCATTACCTTTATACCTTTATCTCCCATCAATCCTACTACGTCTTCTACTTTTAGTTTAGCGCCGCCAATTTTTCAAAGAAAAATGAATAATATATTCAGAGACTATAAAAGTTTTGTTATAGTTTATGTAGATGACATCTTAGTATTTAATAATAATATGAAAGAACATCTCGGACATCTACAAAAGATTTTAAAACTATTTGTAGACCATGGAATCATAGTTAGCAAAAAGAAAATGGAATTATGTAAGACCCATATCAGCTTCCTTGGAGTAATAATAGGAGAAGGAAAAATAAAGTTACAACCACACATAGCCAAAAAGATCCTAGAAATGCCGGAAAAATTAGATAAGACAAAGGAATTGCAAAAGTTTTTAGGAATATTAAACTACGCAAGACATTTCATAAAAGACTTAGGAAAGGTGGCAGGACCACTCTATTCTAAGACAGGATCGACATGACAAAAGACGTTTAATGCAGAAGATATAAAGCTAGTCAAAAAACTTAAAGATATGATAAAAAATATTCCAGACCTAGCAATGCCACTAGAAACAGATTATTTAATAGTAGAAACAGATGGAAGCTTTGAAAGATGAGGAGCTGTCTTAAAAGCGAGAAAAAGCAAATATAGTGATAAGAAGGAAGAAAGAATTTGTGCATATCAAAGTGGCAAATATAAAGAAAAAGGTAACATGAGTAGTATAGATGTAGAAATACTGGCAGTAATTTATGGGTTAGATAATTTTAAAGCAGAATTTGATATGCTACCCACAATCAAACATGAGTTTCAAACTGATATATGTGTGTGTGTGTGTGTGTGTGTGTGTGTCCATTCTTCAAAAGCTTGTTAATCTAGAAGTCTGACAATACATCTTTTTAATTGATTTTTGTCAATACTGCTACTCTCCTCTATTAAATCGATTAGGCATATTATTGTGCCGGTTCTTTTGAGTAGTACATCCGAAAATATCTTTTGATACCTTATCAACACTTTCAGACACAACTAGTACAGTTCACCCTCTATTATAGACGTCATATATATACACCTTCTTTATGGACTCAATTTATCCCACCATCATACTAAGGAAGTGTTCGATTCTAATATCAATTTTATCATGATTTAAATTGATGACACATAGTATCTATTTTTGCCCGAGGCTCATCCATCATACTGACAATTGAGAAAATGTTTAATTACGATATTATATTTGTTATGACTCAAACTGATGATATATATCATCTGTTTTGACCCAATAAATCTTAAGATAAAAACTATATAAACGATAGATGTGAACTTATGTTAAATCGTATATAAAACTTCGACCATTAAATACTTAAACCAAATAATTGTATTGTGATTATGACAAACATGTGACAACACCTTCTGTTGGCAAATTTAAATGCATTCATATAATTGTCCGAACAGGGACACGACGAATCTTATTATTTATCCACTAGTTTATTTTTATGTTTCCCAAAATGGAGACTCAAGAAAATTAATAAATTAACTCCAATAATAAAAAGGAAAATGAAAGTAATTCCTTATGCTTCTAAGGCATGTACCTTATTTAAAATAATAAAAACACACACTATTTATTCTCACTTCGAGACTCGATTATCGAAAATTTTGATCACTTTAAAAGATAAAACATTTATTTATCACAAATAGCTTTATTTTCAGAATTCGAATTCAAGACTTAATCATATCAAAGTCAAATAATAAATTCAAGTTCTGCTCTTTTATATTCGAACAATTAGTTTTACACTGAGCACTTTAAACTTCTTTCTAGAATCACATTTTTGAGAATTTCTTTTTCACTTTCATGTAATTAATAAAGAAATTACTATTTGGTTCACGCACATGTACATCTCATTTACTTATTTTCTTGAATGAATATCTTGCTCAATTTTATTAAATATAATCAAAACCAAATGTCAACAAGAAATTAAAGTGCATGTAACACGCCGTTTTCACAACTAAATATCACAATCAAAGTGTCAAATGAGCCGATGTATAATTAATACACAAAAATATAAATCAATTTATTAGATTGTACAGATATTAAAAATGTTAAAATGATTAAAATAGATGGAGAAAGCATCTTTGACAAAAAAATATTTCTATTTAAATCTAAGATAAAGTCGTAATAAGATTTTAATACGAGGTAAAGGATTTTTTCTTGATGAAATATAAATATGGATTTAGAGAGTATGATTGGCTACAAAGGTGTAATTGGTCGAATGATTCAACTAATTTTTTTTAAAAAAAATTGATTGCAGCTATTATCTAAAAATCAACCATTTGTTATGTGAATGGTCATTAATGACCTTGAAGGTCATTTTTGGTAATTTTGTAAAATGATCGTTTTGCCCTTCTCAAAAGTTGCCCCGAGTCATATTTGAAATGTTTTTGAGGTTGGTTTTGAGAAAGTTTGAGTTGAAATGAAGTTTTTGAAAAAGTTTGAATTTTGAAGGTTTAAGTTGCCAATTTGTGGTTTTAGAGGTCATTCGGAGTTTCGGGACTCGGATGTGAAATCCGTCGATTCCATTAGTTTCGGAATGTGGATTTTGACCTGAGAGAGTTAACTGGGTCAGTTTTGGGGATGTTTTGTGAATTTGAGGTCTTAAGTTGGAAAATTGTGAAATTTTGAGTGTATGGTTGACTTTGGTCAACAATCGGATATCTAATGCTCGGATGTCGATTCCGAAAACTCCATTGGATTCGGGGGATGATTTTAGGAATGGGGGTGGCCTTGGTTGAATTTTGAGAGGTCCCGAACTTGTTTTGAGTTGTTAAGGCCTAAGTTAGTTTTGAAGTGAATTATCGAGTTCCGGGTCAAGGAGACCTCGAATCCAAAATCTGATGGTTCCAATGAGTCCAGAACGTCTAGTTTAGTGGGGTTGCATATCTGGTTTGTGTAAACGGGGTTCTGAACGAATTCCGAGGACCCATTCGGAGATCTGAGAGTTGGCTGATTTTGCTGTTCTAGTACCAGCTGATTAAGCCTCCGCGTTCGTGGAGGGTTGTTGCCCGCGTTCGCAGAGAGTAAGTCTGGTAACCTCCGCGATCGCGGAAAAGGAGCGCGTTCGCGGAGGGTTGGGATTGTTGGTCTCCGCGTTCGTGGAGTGGATCCCTTGTTCGCGGAGTGGAGCTGAGTTGGTCTTCGCATTCGCGGAGTGTGACTGAGATGTTCTCCGCGTTTGCAGAGTAAGTTGTCTACATTCGCGGAGGTCATTTCTGTGCCTGGTAGTGTTAAATTCGGGAATTGTTCCATTTTCACGAATTTGGAGCTTCGTTGGGCGATTTTTGAAGGAGAAATTCTTGGGAATCAGTGTGGGTAAGTGTTTTAACCATTGGCTTTGATTACCCAATGTTTATATCATGACTTTGAATTGGAAATTGAGGTTTTAAGTGTGATGTTGGTGGGTTTTGATAAACTCCAAAAATTTGGGGAAAATGTGAATTGAAGGTTGTTTGAGCTTCATTTTTGAATGGGTTTTGTGTGTGTGTCCATTCTTCAAAAGCTTGTTAATCTAGAAGTCTGACAATACATCTTTTTAATTGATTTTTGTCAATAGTGCTACTCTCCTCTATTAAATCGATTAGGCATATTATTGTGCCGGTTCTTTTGAGTAGTACATCCGAAAATATCTTTTGATACCTTATCAACACTTTCAGACACAACTAGTACAGTTCACCCTCTATTATAGACGTCATATATATACACCTTCTTTATGGACTCAATTTATCCCACCATCATACTAAGGAAGTGTTCGATTCTAATATCAATTTTATCATGATTTAAATTGATGACACATAGTATCTATTTTTGCCCGAGGCTCATCCATCATACTGACAATTGAGAAAATGTTTAATTACGATATTATATTTGTTATGACTCAAACTGATGATATATATCATCTGTTTTGACCCAATAAATCTTAAGATAAAAAATATATAAACGATAGATGTGAACTTATGTTAAATCGTATATAAAACTTCGACCATTAAATACTTAAACCAAATAATTGTATTGTGATTATGACAGACATGTGACAAACATCTTCTGTTGGCAAATTTAAATGCATTCATATAATTGTCCGAACAGGGACACGACGAATCTTATTATTTATCCACTAGTTTATTTTTATGTTTCCCAAAATGGAGACTCAAGAAAATTAATAAATTAACTCCAATAATAAAAAGGAAAATGAAAGTAATTCCTTATGCTTCTAAGGCATGTACCTTATTTAAAATAATAAAAACACATACTATTTAGTCTCACTTCGAGACTCGATTATCGAAAATTTTGATCACTTTAAAAGATAAAACATTTATTTATCACAAATAGCTTTATTTTCAGAATTCGAATTCAAGACTTAATCATATCAAAGTCAAATAATAAATTCAAGTTCTGCTCTTTTATATTCGAACAATTAATTTTACACTGAGCACTTTAAACTTCTTTCTAGAATCACATTTTTGAGAATTTCTTTTTCACTTTCATGTAATTAATAAAGAAATTACTATTTGGTTCACGCACATGTACATCTCATTTACTTATTTTCTTGAATGAATATCTTGCTCAATTTTATTAAATATAATCAAAACCAAATGTCAACAAGAAATTAAAGTGCATGTAACACCCCGTTTTCACAACTAAATATCACAATCAAAGTGTCAAATGAGTCGATGTATAATTAATAGACAAAAATATAAATCAATTTATTAGATTGTACAGATATTAAAAATGTTAAAATGATTATAATAGATGGAGAAAGCATCTTTGACAAAAAAATATTTCTATTTAAATCTAAGATAAAGTCGTAATAAGATATTAATACGAGGTAAAGGAGTTTTTCTTGATGAAATATAAATATGGATTTAGAGAGTATGATTGGCTACAAAGGTGTAATTGGTCGAATGATTCAACTAATTTTTTTTTAAAAAAAATTGATTGCAGCTATTATCTAAAAATCAACCATTTGTTATGCGAACGGTCATTAATGACCCTGAAGGTCATTTTTGGTAATTTTGTAAAATGATCGTTTTGCCCTTCTCAAAAGTTGCCCCGAGTCATATTTGAAATGTTTTCGAGGTTGGTTTTGAGAAAGTTTGAGTTGAAATGAAGTTTTTGAAAAAGTTGGAATTTTGAAGGTTTAAGTTGCCAATTTGTGGTTTTAGAGGTCATTCAGAGTTTCGGGACTCGGATGTGAATTCCGTCGATTCCATCAGTTTCGGAACGTGGATTTTGACCTGGGAGAGTTGACGGGGTCAGTTTTGGGGATGTTTTGTGGATTTGAGGTCTTAAGTTGGAAAATTGTGAAATTTTGAGTGTATGGTTGACTTTGGTCAACAATCGGAGATCTGATGCTCGGATGTCGATTCCGACAACTCCATTGGATTGGGGGGATGATTTTAGGAATAGGGGTGACCTTGGTTGAATTTTGAGAGGTCCCGAACCTGTTTTGAGTTTTTAAGGCCTAAGTTAGTTTTGAAGTGAATTATCGGGTTCCGGGTCAAGGAGACCTCGAATCCAAAATTTGATGGTTCCAATGAGTCCGGAACGTCGAGTTTAGTGGGGTTGCATATCTGGTTTGTGTAAACGGGGTTCTGAACGAATTCTGAGGACCCATTCGGAGATTTGAGAGTTGGCTGATTTTGCTGTTCTAGTGCCAGCTGATTAAGCCTCCGCATTCACGGAGGGTTGTTGCCCGCGTTCGCAGAGAGTTAGTCTGGTAACCTCCGCGATCGCGGAGAAGGAGCGCGTTCGCGGAGGGTTGGGATTGTTGGTCTCCGCGTTTGCGGAGTGGAGCTGAGTTGGTCTCCGCATTCGCGGAGTGTGACTGAGTTGTTCTCCGCGTTTGCGGAGTAAGTTGTTTACATTCGCGGAGGTCATTTCTGTGCCTGGCAGTGTTAAATTCGGGAATTGTTCCATTTTCACGAATTTGGAGCTTCGTTGGGCGATTTTTGAAGGAGAAATTCTTGGGAATCAATGTGGGTAAGTGTTTTAACCATTGTCTTTGATTACCCAATGTTTATATCGTGACTTTGAATTGGAAATTAAGGTTTTAAGTGTGATGTTGGTGGGTTTTGATGAACTTTGAAAATTTGGGGAAAATGTGAATTGAAGGTTGTTTGAGCTTCATTTTTGAATGGGTTCTTCACCATTGAGTCCCCTTGGTGTTGAGGATAAGTTTTATGATTGGAGTTTTGAGTTCTAGCTCCGTTTACCAATTTTGAACTTGGGGTTGTTACATCTTTTCTTTCCGATTTTAGTGTTCTTGGTTTTGTTAGACCCAAATTTTGATTGGGCTGCTTCTTTTGATAGATTGTGCGGCGTTGGATTGTTCACGGAGGGGAAAAGACCCAATTGTTGATTGATTCCAATTCGTTTAAGGCAAGTGAACTCTTAAAACCTTGTAAATCTTTTAGAATTCCGACTTCCTTACTTGTTTACTTTGATGAGTAATGGGATTGAGGTGTGGGATGAGTTCTTGTATGAATTAATCTAATAATAACCGTCGGGGTTAATAAAATGGCTTGTTTGCTATGTAAAAGGCTAATGTGTGATTGGGCCATGAACTTGATATTGTCGTATGATTGTTGTACTGCCTTGATAGACTCGATGTGATTATGATTGTATAGTTTATATCTTTTGCTCATTGTTGATATGGGACTAGACTTGAGGCTTTTGCTTATCGATTGGCCCTACTTGTGATGAAAGGGGTAGAGAAATAGAGACTAGGCAATTGATATCATTGATATTTTGTGAATATTGAGATATTGACTGTTGTTGTTGATGTATTGATGATAGTGTGACGTGATTTGCATTGATATGGATTGCGTTGTTATTGTGAGCACAATCTATCATTCTTTCTTATTAATTGTGTGAACATGCTTGTGTGCATTGGTTCTGGAAACACTATGATGAGACACTTGATGATTTATGCCGACGGGAAATGGTTCCAGTGGATATATGGTCCATGTGTGGCCAGTGATGAGTTATGCCGATGGGAAATAGTTTCGGCGGATATATGGTCCATGTATGACCAGTGATGATTATGCCGAGGTTTCTGCCGGCGATGTGTTATGCCGAGGTTTCTGCCGGTGATATGTTATGTCGAGGTTTCTGCTGGCGATATGAGGTGCCGAGGTCTTTTCCGGCGGATACATGGTCCATGTGTGGCCCCCATGGGTTCCTGTCTTAGATTCAGCGGATGTATTGTAGGACATACATGCATTCATTTCTTTGGCATTGCATTGTCTGATCCTTCTTATTGTGGTACTGTGTTGTTCCTTATGACTCTGAGATGGCTTGTAGATACTTGTGTTGACTTCCTTGTTGATTTGTAATTGAACCGTTATTGAACAGTATTCGGACTGTTATTGAACTATTGATGTTCTATTGTTGATTTGTACTGTTTGGATTGTGAGTTGGAGATCTGTTTAGGTTGGGCAGTGTTTCTGTGCAGGTTTTAGTTATTGGAGGTTCGTTTAGAAGTCGGGGTTTCATGATTCTTTTAGCTTTGCTTCGTTTTATTTGTTGATTTGTTGAGTATCGTGTAGTTTGGTACTTACCTTTGCTTCTACACTGTGTAGGAACCGAGCCAGGATCGTGATCTAGTTTCTCTACCCTTCTCCGAGGCTCGTTGTGGGCACTTGAGAGGTAGTTGTTTGATGCCGGCGATCCCTTTCTCGGCCTTTATTTTTGTTTATGTTTGTTCTATTTGAGATACAGACATTGAGACTTGAAGTTTTGTTTCGAATTCTGTAATAGAGGCTTGTACATGTGACAACCAGTCTTGGGATTGGCTTAATAGATGAAGTCTTCTGCTTTTGTTTATTTCTCTCTCTATTTATGTTATTTTCTTCCGCTTGTTGGGTTTTACGCTGACTTGTCCTTGTGGGATAGGACTTGTGCCATCACACCCATTTTTGAGTCGTGACAAATGGTATCCGAGCCCAGGTTTTCATAGGTCTCACGTGTACAAGCCCCGTCTAAGTAGAGTCTCGAAGATTGGTATGGAGTGTCTGTACTTATCTTCGAGAGGCTATGAAGATTGTTAGGAAAACTTCCTTCATTTCATCCTTCCTTTCGTGCGTGGTTCTATCGCTTGTACTGAGTGTCGCGTATTGTTATTGTAGATGCCGAGGACCAGAGCTTCAGTTTCTAGCAATGGAGGGGAGGCAGTCCCCGAGGCAACAGTTGAGGCCCTTGTCAGAGGACGAGATAAAGCCTGAGTTGGGGGTCGTGCTCGTGGAGCAGCACACGGTAGAGGCCGTGCTCGAGGAGCGACACCTGCTAGAGGCCGTGGTCGAGAGGCTTATTCAGAGCCACAGGTTGAGGCTGGCCAGGATCAGGCTCCTCCGGGTTTCTTAGCACCGTTATTTCAGGAGACCGTATTGAGGATGTTAGGGGTGATGGAGACTTTTACTAAGGGTGTTGTAGGCACGCCCAAGGGATCACAGACTAGAGCGGGGGCACAGACCCCAGAGCAGTAGCAGGTTCCCATTTTTCAGGATCCGGTGGGTCAACCACCTTTGGTTCTAGTGCCAGTTGTAGGAGTACATGAGGATTTGTATATGGTTTTGAGGATATAGGATCAGAAGTGTTATGATAGGTTTTAGAAGATGAGACCACCCTTGTTTCAGGGTGGTAAGGGTGATGATGCTCATGAGTTTCTGACTTTATGCCGCGAGATGCTTGGGGCGGTGAGGATGGTGGATGCCAGGGGTGTCCGTTTTGTTGCTCTTCAACTCCGTGGACCAGCCAGAGAGTGGTGGAGGTCTTGGGCAGAGTCTTTGCTGGTGGGATCTCCTCCGGTTGAGTGGGATGCTTTCGCTAGTGGTTTTCATGATCGATTCATTCCTTGGAGTGTGCGTGAGGAGAGCAGGCTGAGATTTGAGAGCTTGACCCAGGGTAGCATGTTGGTTGCTGAGTATGAGGTGCGGTTCTGTAAGCTCTCTCGTCATGCCGCGTCTGCGATTTCTTATAAAGAGGAGAGGGACCGCAGGTTTGTGAGAGGTTTGAATTTCTCCCTCAGATCGTATGTGTTTAGGTCATCCCGTGAGGGTGCTTCCTTCCTATCCATTGTGAGCATTGCCAGGGAGGCAGAGTTGATGGTTCGAGAGGAGTTTGGAGACTCCAAGAGAGCTCGTGCTAGTGGTCAGTTTTTTGGTGCCTCATCTGGAGGCAAGGGTTCTCAGAGAGGTGGTACTTCCTTTCAGCATCACAGGCCAGTTCATGCTTCCATACCAGCGGTCAGGGGGGACAGGTGTCCCGTGGTTCTGGCCAGGGTAGCCGTGGTACTTCATCTAGGCCATCACAACATATTATTATTCTGAGGTCCTGTTATTCTTGTGGAGATTCGGGTCACCTGACGCGGCAGTGTCCTCTTCAGACTCATTCAGGGCCCAGCGTACTTACTCTGCAGCTCCAGAGAGAGATTCAGTGCCTCCGACTAGAGGTCGGGGTAGGGGTCAGTCAGCTGGTAGGTGTGGTAGAGCTGTGGCTCAGCGTGGTGGTAGAGGTTTAACTCAGACTGGTGGTGGTAGAGGAACTCAGTGCTATGCTTTTCCGGGTAGACCTGAGGCTGAGTCTTCTGATACAGTCATCACAGGTATTGTCTCGGTATGCCATCGACCTGCTTTTGTGTTATTTGATCCGGGATCTACATTCTCGTATATGTCTACCTATTTTGATTCTGAATTTGAATTGGTGTGTGATCGTATGTCGGTACCTGTGCATGTTTCTACACCAGTAGGTGAACCTTAGTAGTGGATCGGGTGTACCGATCTTGTCTTGTTTCAGTGGCAGGTTATGATACTTGGGTAGACATGATTGAGTTGGGTATGGTGGACTTCGACGTGATTCTAGGGATAGATTGGCTTTCCTATTATCATGCGATTCTAGACTGTCATGCTAAGACAGTCACCTTAGCGATGCCGGGTGTTCCGAGGATTGAATGGAAGGGTACTAGTGGCTCTTATCCTAATAAGGTGATCTCTTGCATCCGAGCTCAGAGGTTGGTTGACAGAGGATGTTTGTCTTACTTGGCATTTATTAGGGATGTTAGTGTTGAGACGCCTCCTATGGAGTCTATTCCTGTGGTTCAGAAGTTTATAGATGTGTTCCATACTGACCTTCCTGGTGTTCCTCCGGACAGAGATATTGACTTTGCTACTGACTTGGAGCCGGGCACTAAGCCCATCTCTATTGCTCCGCATCGTATGGCTCCAGCTGAGTTGAAAGAGTTGCAGGATTTGTTGAGTAAGGGGTTTATTCGCCCTAGTGTGTCGCTTTGGGGTGCACCGATTCTATTTGTTAAGAAGAAAGATGGTTCCATGAGGATGTGCATTTATTATAGACATTTGAACAAGGTTACTGTCAAGAACAAGTATCCTCTTCTCGCATTGATGATTTGTTTGATCAGCTTCAGGGTGTAGCATTGTTTTCTAAGATTGATTTGAGATCCGACTATCATCAGTTGAAGATTAGGCCATCGAATATTCCTAACACATCTTTTCGGACTCGTTATGGCCACTATGAGTTCTTGGTGATATCGTTCGGGTTGACTAACTCCCCTACAACGTTTATGGAGTTGATGAATAGAGTGTTCCGTCCGTACTTGGATTCCATCGTGATCGTATTCATTGATGATATTATGATATATTCCCAGACCGAGGAGGATAACGTTCGTCATTTGAGATTGGTACTTCAGACTTTGAGAGAGCAAAAGTTATATGACAAGTTCTCTAAGTGTGAGTTTTGGCTTGATTCAATAGCATTTTTGGGACATGTGGTGTCCAAAGAGGGGATTAGGGTCGATCCGACCAAGATTGAGGCGGTCAAGGGCTGGACGAGGCCTACTTCTCCTACTGAGATCAGGAGTTTTGTAGGGTTGGCGGGCTATTACAGGCGATTTGTGCAGGGTTTCTCTACTATTGCAGCGCCATTGACTAAATTGACTCAGAGGACTATAGATTTTCATTGGTCTGATGAGTGTGAGGCGACCTTGCAAAAGCTCAAGACCTTGTTGACTTCTGCTCCTGTGTTGACCTTCCCCGAGAAGGGTGTGGGTTTCACTATTTATTGTGATGCCTCCGGATTTGGTTTGGGAGGGGTGTTGATGCAGAAAGGGAAGGTTATTTCCTATGTTTCTAGGTAGTTGAAGACTCATAAGAAGAACTACCATATTCATGATCTAGAGCTTGCAGCGATAGTGCTTGTGCTTAAGTTGTGGCGGCACTACTTGTATGGGGTTCATTGTGAGGTCTTCACCGATCATCAGAGTCTTTAGTATATTTTCAGTCAGAGAGATCTGAATTTAAGATAGCGTAGATGGCTTGAGTTATTGAAGGACTATGATATGACTATTTTGTACCATCCTGGTAAGACCAATGTGGTGGCCGATGCTTTGAGTAAGAAGGCTCTTAGTATGGGGAGTCTTTCCGCGATCAGTGTTGATATGAGGCCCTTGGCTAGAGATGTTCAGAGGTTAGCCAACAGTTTTGTCAGGTTGCAAGTTTCTGAGGAGAGCGGTGGTTTGATTGCATTCATTGAGGCCCGTTCGTCCTTAGGTTAGCAGATTCGTGAGCACCAGTTCGAGGATGAGAAGTTGTGTCTCATTCGAGACAAGGTGATGAGAGGTGAAGCCATGGAGGCTACATTTGATTCTGATGGAGTTTTGAGGAACCGAGGTCGGATTTGTGTGCCTAAGGTGGGCGAGTTTATTAGACTGATTCTAGAGGAGGCTGATTGCTTTAGATATTCTATCCATCCGGGGACAGCGAAAATGTATCATGATCTGAGTTAGCACTATTGGTGGTGTGGTATGAAGAAAGATATTGCAGATTTTGTATCTCGAAGTTTGACCTGTCAACAGGTCAAGTGTGAGCACCAGCGGCCAAGAGGTGTGTCTCAGAGGATGCCCATTCCTACTTGGAAGTGGGAGCGGATTACTATGGATTTTGTTGTGGGTTTGCCTACCACTTTGGGTGGTTATGATTCTATTTGGGTGGTTGTTGATAGACTGACTAAGTCCGCTCATTTCATTCCTGTTCGGGTCAAGTATACAGCGGAGAAGTTAGCCTAGATCTATATCAGTCAGATTGTTAAACTTCATGGAGTGCCGGTATCTATAGTCTCAAATCGAGGTTCCTTGTTCACCTCACATTTCTGGAGAGCTCTACAACATGGTTTGGGCACTCTGTTAGATATGAGTATGACCTTTCACCCTCAGACTGATGGTCAGTCCGAGCGGACTATTCAGGTGCTTGAGGACATGCTCCGTGCTTGTGTGATTGATTTTGGTGCTAGGTGGGATCAACACTTGCCCCTAGCAGAGTTTGCCTATAACAAAAGTTATCATTCCAATATTTAGATGGCTCATTTCGAGGCTTTGTATGGCAGACAGTGTAGATCACCGATTGGGTGGTTTGATTCGGCAGAGATGGATTCCTTAGACACTGACTTAATCAGAGATGCCATGGATCAAGTCCGTGTGATTCAGAGTAAGTTGTTGACCGCTCAGAGTCGACATAAGAGTTATGCTGACCGGAGAGTTCGTGATTTTGTGTTCATGGAAAGAGACTATGTTTGGCTCCGTGTATCACCTATGAAGGGTGTCATGCGATTTGGCAAGAAGGGCAAGCTTAGCCCTAGGTTCATTGGTCTGTTTGAGATCTTAGAACGGGGGGGTGAGGTAGCCTATAGATTGGCCCTATCAACTAGCTTGTCAGCGGTGCATCCCGTGTTCCATGTCTCTATGCTACGGAAGTACATCCCTGATGAGTTGTATGTGATCACCCTTTATTCTGTAGAGTTGGGTTCTGATTTGACTTTTGAGAAGGAGCCTACAACTATTCTTGATAGACATGTCCGTAAGCTCAGAACCAAGGGGATTGCTTCAGTGAAGGTGCAGTGGGGTCACCGTTCAGCTGGAGAGGCTACTTGGGAGACTGAGTCTGACATGCGAGCCATATATCCTCAGCTTTTCGAGGCTTCATGTACTTTCTTTTACTTTATGTTCTAGGACGAACATGGTCTTTAGTGATGGATAATGTAATGACCCAGAAGGTCATTTTTAGTAATTTTTGTAAAATGACCGTTTTGCCCTTCCCGAAAGTTTCCCCGAGTCATATTTGAAATGTTTTTGAGGTTGGTTTTGTGAAAGTTTGAGTTAAAATAAAGTTTTTGAAAAAGTTTGAATTTTGAAGGCTTAAGTTGCCAATTTGTGGTTTTAGAGGTCATTCGGAGTTTCGGGACTCATATGTGAATTCCGTCGATTCCATCAGTTCCGGAACGTGGATTTTGACCAAGAAGAGTTGACGGGGTCAGTTTTGGGGCTGTTTTGTAGATTCGAGGTCCTAAGTTGGAAAATTGTGAAATTTTGAGTGTATGGTTGACTTTGGTCAACAATCGGAGATCCGATGCTCGGATGTCGATTCTGACAA
>JAGDQO010000702.1:0-45000 GCA_018342035.1 Solanum appendiculatum | reverse complement strand
CACCATCTCTGTTTCATACCCCACTCCCCACAAACCCCCCACCCCACCCTCACATCTCTGTCTCTATCTTTTTCCCTACTGTACTAGACCTCTATCAAATACTTTTTCAACTTTGACACCAAAGTCACAAAGCTTTCTTTTCTTCGGTACACATTTCTTTACTTATTTGTTGCTGCTGATTTTCTTGCTTATGGAGAGCCAAGATCACAAAATGACAACCCCATCAGGTTTATTTCTCTTGTTTCTCTAATGGGTTTCTGAAAGTTTGTTTCTTTTAGTTATTTTGTTAGTTTCTGTTTCTGGGTGTACTGTTTCTTGATTTGGGTATTTAGGGGTTTTAATGCAGGATACCTACATTTCTCTTAAGTTAGGGTTACTTTGTGCTTGCATTTTTGTGTATATTGGTCAATGGGGTCTTGACTTGTGGTCAAAATGAGTTTTTTTTGTGTAGTGGGAGTTGCAAAATGGGGGATTTTTCTTAATTTTTCAAGAAGTGTATGTTGAATGTGTGAAATGTTTAATTTGTGTTTTGTTTTTGGGTATTGGAAGTTGTGAATTGGGGGTTTAATGTAATCTTAAGAGTATGTTTACATATATATAACTAGACATGTGTATGAATGTGTGGAATGTGTAGTTCATCCTCTTTTGGGATTATTATAAGCATTAGTTCTTGTTATTGCTCTGTGAATAGTTGAGTAAGGGGTAAGGTCTTCTTACACTTTATTCTCCTCAGCCCCACTTGTAGGATTACATGGGATATGTTGTTGTTGTTGTGGGATTACACGGGATATGTTGTTGTTGTGTTGTTGGTAATGGGAGTTCTGAAACGAAATTTCTTGAATTCAGGGCATGAGAATCATGGGACACATTTGTGTCATAAATGTAGTTGGCCTTTCCCAAACCCACATCCTAGTGCTAGACACAGAAGGGCACACAAGAAGGTCTGTGGAAAAATTGAAGGATATAAGATTAGTGAATCCGAAGCAGGTAATTCTAACCATTCAGCGGCATCTGATGACGAGCATCACTCAGATGGAGATCAGCAAACTCCAAGTGAGAAATCTCAAGCTTTTTGCACGAATGTAGTTTAGTTTCTCTTTTCTGGTGATTTTTTGTGTTTTTATGTGATCATGGTTTTGATTTTTAGGTCCTATTGGTAAAAAGACAAGTGTTAAAGACGGTAGCAGTGGTGACAAATCATATCGATCAGAGGATGAAACTTTCTCTGATGCTGTCATGGAGTTTTCTGATAGTGGGATTAGCCCTGGCATGGAAGAGCGTTCGGAGGGTTTCAAAAGCTTGAATACGAATGTGAAAAAAGTTGATGATGAATTATTGAAGACCGATGCAATTGGAGGTAAGCATTAAGGCAAATGATCATTCATGTTTATTTATGTTGGAGATCAAATGGCTTCTCAAATGTGCTGTATGTAATTGTACTTAGCAATGTATTGGTTGTTGGGAATTGGTTCCTTTCCCTAATTTCTGTTGTATTCTGTGTTGTTGTGCACTTACCTTTCACATACAGGTAAAAAAACAATTTCTTGTTTTTGGGAAGTTGATTATTGCTATCTTGTATTTTTCGTCCTTTTTTCGGGTATATTTACTTGGGGAATCAGGTGGGATTGAGACAAGTAGCGCATGGAACTTGTGAGGCTTCGGAAATATTCTTCATAGATGATAAAACATGTATGGCACCTCATGCTCGAGAAACCCTCTAAGGGTATGGGAAAGCTCCCCCAGAATTAGGGCATGAGGAGTATATGTCTCTTCATAGAAGCCATTTAAATCATAGGATGAAGGGTACTTAGTTTTCAGAATTAATTGATAGGTGATAGGTCCCGATGTTGCTCGGACTCTTCAAAAATATCAACAGGTGTGTGCCAAATACTCCAAAAGTAGTGCATTTTTTGGAGTAACTGACATGGATGTGGCAACAGTTTTGGAGAGTTTGAGCATCATATTAGGTCCCTTGATGTAGGCAATGAGTAGAATCTAGATAATGCAACTAGTCAAAGTTCAAAATGATGTCATTTTAATTCTTTCCCTATTAGAATCTTGTCTTTGCTTCTCTTTATCAAAAAAGAATCTCGTCTCTGCTTCTAATTTTCCTTTTCCGCATGTTGGAAATTGATTTTCCCTGTGACTTTGGTATTTGGTGAACCAATAAGGTTTGAGTCTAGGAATTCTTATTATGAATTTTAAATGAGATGGGCTGGATGAAGATTTCTTATATTAGATAGTCATTTCTATGAGTAGCTTGACTGTTTTATGGACATCTTTGCTTATTTCCATTGTTTGAAATAATTTATACTGGATTCTTAAAACCTTATTTTTTTCTGTCTTGAAGCTCTATGACAATCAGTGAATTCCCTTAACTTACAGTACTTATTATGGACAATCATTAAAATGCTTCTCATTAAAACCAGTGAACTCCCTTATGATATTTCCCGAATTCGCTATTAATGCTGAACCTAGTAGCTATGTCATTGAAGACATTTGTGTCAGGTCTATTTAGGTGTCTCCCACAATTGTCAGGTTAAATTTGTTGTGGATTGTCATAGCTCCATGTGGGCCTGCTTCTGTGGTCCTCCCTAGGATTGAACAGTTGTATTACCCACAATTATGTGATCAGGAAACTACCAAGACCGTTATAAAATGGGGTTTTAAGCAATTTAGGGAGTATGAAAACCAACGTTTTTACCAGATGATATTTCCTTGATAAATCACTACTTGGTTGAAATCGAAAGAAATGATGATCAAGAATGGGAAGAATGGTAAAATGAAAATGATGTTCAAGAATGGGAACAATGGTAAAATGAAAACGATGATCAAGAATGGGAAGAATGGTAAAATGAAAACGATTATCAAGAATGGGAAGAATGCTAAATGAAGTTATCCGAATTGTTCCGTTCTTTTATTTTCTCTCATCAAACGTGTCTCGTTTCCCTCTTTGGGTGGGCAGTGAGGCCTGGTAGTCAATAGGGGCTATCTGGTATCATTTGAACTGCACAACATCCTGGAATTTCCTTTCTGATGAATGTAATAGAATGCGATAATCTATGGAAAATAGAGGAGCTTCTTCTTTGAGTATCAAAAGCACCTTTTAATTTATTTATTAGTTTGATTTTAAGATAGTTTTCTGCAACTTAATGTTCTTTTCAAATTGTGATCATTATGCTACCGTAACCTACATATATTAGTTTAAATCATTTTGGTTGTTTGTTCCTAAAATTTTTCATTCTGCTACTTAGGTTTAGCAATCTGCCTTTCACATTTAGAAGACTGCATTTCGTTCATTAATTACATTAATATGGATTTTACGAATTTGAGGTGCGCTGTCTGGTTGTAGGTATCTCAGTTTCTGTAAATGACAACTGGCTCACTGCCAAAGTAAATGATCCAGACTCACTTGAAAGTGCAACCGATCAGCCAGTGGCTGATAAATCTTTGGGTTCAAAGCTTGACAGACCAGTTGACTTACAAGTGGACGCTAGTGCTGTTAAATCCGAGATTCCAGGTGATGCTTCTCTGCAGGAGATGAATGCAACTGAATCAATTGAAGCCAAACAAGTGCAGATGTCTTCCGACCAGCCAAATGATTTGAAGGCAATAGAAGATATCAATGGCGATAAAGGTTTAGTTGATGTTGTTGAGGCTTCTGTTGAAGTATCTCAATCAGTGGTATCTGATAGAGATGGAAAGATGTCAAATAATGGAAGTTGTGAGTCAAAGCCACAGGAGGCAGAGGGAAAATTTCCAGTTGTGGAGTCTAAGTTGCTTGAGGCAGAGGATCAAGCCACAGATAATGTTCCCAACGAAGCGGAGCTACAGCATAACGAGAGAGAAAATCCTGATTCTACGGAGTTGAAATTGGCCTTTTCCAAAGCTGAAGTTAAATCTTTAGATGGTGTGAATGTAGATGAGGAGCATGAGCAACTTGATAAGGCAGAGCAGGACAAACAGAGAATCTCCACTGAACTTTCACCTCATGCACCTACATTGGAATCGAAAGCTGTTTCGTCTAATGAAATAGATGGTGGTTGTCTAATGGAGCTTTCTGACTCATCCAAAGCTGAGGAAGGGATGGAAGATGTGCATGTGGTGTCTTTGGCAAAAGATTTACTTGCATTAGATAACCCTGAACTGCTTGAAGATTTTAAAGACTACAATAAATTCAAATCTAGTTTTCCATTGGATCTAGGCTCTTCTGAAGAAATTGGCTCTGTCAAAGATGACGCTGTTGCTGCATCAGAGGTGACTCAATCTTTTGTGGGCACTGGAAGGTCTGATGGAAGCATATACATAGTAGCTTTGGATGTTTCAGGGGATCAGGTTAGTGAAGAAAAGGTGGCTGTCTCCGCAGAGGGTATAACAGATTCAAGCGGATTATTATCCAATCCAAATACGTTCGAGTGTGGAGTGTCGAGTATTCTGAACTCCAGTGGTCTTCAAGAACCTGAAGACTCTTCAAAGAATTCTCTTTCATCTTACCAGGAAGATGCCAAGCAATCAACAAAAGTTGATGATCCTGTAGTTGAAAGAACTGAAGAAACAAGTTTTGCCATGGAAGAGGAGAAGGATGGACATCCAGAAAATGAGCTTCTTGCAAACAATGAAACAACCCCTGTAGCCACTTCTTGTTTATCTGAAGCTATTCAAACTACGGTCACTGTTGGAGGAAGTGACCACGATGAACCGGAAAAGGTCAGAACTGAATTCCCAATTGTAGCTGAGGGTGAAACTGAGAAAGAAAGGACTGAGGAAAAGCTGGCAGAAGTTTCTGAAGGTGATAAAACTATCTGCCCAGTTGGAGGACATAATGACCGTGCTATAGTTACAGAAACAACTGTGCATGAAAGCAGGGAAGAAATTTTTCTTGAAGCCTCCAAAGATGCGTCAATTAGCAATGATGCCAAAGAATTGGAGTCTGCAAGTGCAACTGGATTGGATTCCAAAGTAATCAGTGATTGTGACGTGAAAGAGCCCACTGGTTTGAACAGTCGTGTTGTTGATACTGATTTGAGCAATCATGTTGTTGATACTGAATTGAAAAATCATGTTGCCGATACTGATTTGAACAATCGTGTTGTCGATAACTCCCCTGCAGGAGATGTCCTTAAAAGTGCCACTGGTGTCATTTCATCAGCCTCACAGAATGAGGGTGATGACAAGCTCATAAAACAGAATGAAACTGTTTCTGCAGTGGATACACCAATTTCATCGAGTAGCAGAGCCGATAGCTTGGATGCCAACTGGGGTTCTATATCAGGTATAATCACTTTTGGTTCCTCTGTATAAGATATATCGAATGATGAAAAGCATTTATTGGAAGTCAATTTTGGTTGCCTTTTGTCATTGTAGAAAGGTTCAAAGTGAGTTTTTTTTTTATTTTTTAAATCTCATTCCAATGCATTCTGCTGTTTGTGACGAAACAGTTCTTTCTACCCAGTCCGAGTCGACAGCCATTCCTGATTCTGAAACAACTGATACTCAAAGACTCGAGAAGTCGGAGCATGACTTGCAGAAACCAACTTCTGGATCTGAGGAGTGCCATCCTGACAAGTCAGATGTTTATGAGCCTCCGTCTTTCATGACATTGGTTGAATCGGGTGAAAGTAGTGCTAAGAAGAGAGCCACTGCTTCTGAGATCGAAACACAGCTGAACGCTCAACAGCCGAAAACAGAATCTCTTAAAGCTGGGTGGTTCCCTTCTATTACCAATGTGGTGAATGAATCTCAAGGGAGAAAGAAGAATGAGGAGATAATTGCAAAAGTCACAAACTGGAGCACAGGGAAGCAGCAACACACTCCCTTGAAAAGTCTACTCGGTGAAGCCAGATCTCCAAGCGTAAAACAAGTTCCGCCATCAACTAACAAGAAAGATGAACCTGCCAGTACCAAGACGACAACAGTGAACTCGATTCTGAGCTCAGAGGCACCAACTGCTGTCAGTAAAGAGGCAGAGAAAGAATGGAATTCTCCCGCGAGGTATCCAGTTGACATCAAGAAGGAAAAGAGGAAGACGAAACCATATTGGGTACCATTCGTTTGCTGTTCTTCAGTACATCAAGACGCGTAGTTACGTTCCTTTGTTGCGTGAATTCGTCTATATATATAGTCTTCTCTATTAGGCTGTGTGTGTTTGAACTCCTTAATTAGACAAAATGTTTCAACTGCAGAGGGAGTATTCTTGTTTCTACATGTATATTTGGATGCATAGGTAATTGCTTTGGGCAAAATATGGCCTATTTGACTATCTCCCATCTCTGGTGCATGCAATTTAATCTTTTCCTTTATATGATGTTCCATAGCCATTCCGCGGGTGTCTAGCCAGCTTTCATGCACCTCGACTATAATTCTTTGGGGGTACTCAGGAAATTGCACAGATGCAATTACATTCCAGATTTAAGTTAGTTGATTAAAATGTTTCTTTAAGTAGTTTAGTTTCCTTTTGTCTATTCAAATGCATTTTTTTCAAGACCATGTCCTGTGTAATCACACAAATAAAATTTGGGGAAGGTAGAGTATATGTATTGTGCCTAAAATGTAAGTACTTTTACCTTTTTAATTGGAAGTTCTAAATTTTAACTTGAGATATATGGTCAAACTATATCATTATACCATTGTTGACTGTTTAATAAAGCAAGCATATTCCGTAATTATCTATGATTAACAGAGAAAAATATAATATTTTAATTTTTATGTATATGTACACTGAAGAAAATAAAAATTAGATTCGAATGAACACGTTGATAATGAGTTAGCTATGATTTTCTATGTCACTTTCATGACTTATATGCATTTCTAGGTTGGTACCAGTTTACTTTAAGGTACGCACCTTAATTTGGAGATTTCTTGTTGCGTAAATGATTTGAATGATAGGTAGGGACTAAACAGTCTAAATGTCACGTGAACTTACTAGTTTTCATTTATTTTTATATTAATAAATTGAATTAATACTTATAAATATCTAATTGTAGTTTCAGTTATTATTATATATTAATATAATTTGAGATTTTCATTAAAGGTCATAAACTTCAAATTCTGAATCGCCTATTATGAGTTAAATATCACTAATATTTTCTCCCACTTCACTTTCATATTTTCCATTTACAGCTATGTTATGTGGTACTTCATATAAAATAATACATGAAGAAAAAAATATGAGAAGTATAGTATTTGAATTCTTCAATGAGTAAAAAGCATTTTCCTTCACCAATTTTGTGCAAAAAAACATAATTTTCTTTAAAGAAAATAAATTCACAAAGATTTCACCTCCCATGGGAAGAGGGAGGAAGAGGATTGACAGTAACTCTTACTTCGTATATTATTAAAAATCTAAAGATAGTACGTAAAGGCTAAGCTAGATCAATAACAATAAATACTGTTAAAAAGAAAATCTATTGTCACTAAATATCTCTTTTGTGCGCTATAGTGATATTCTCATGAAGACATGAACTACTCATAAGATTCATTTAATTATTTATATATATAAGAATGGGCACCCTTTGTAAAATTCCTGGTTCCGCCACTGTCATGAACTACTCAAAAGATTCATTCAATTATTTATATATATGAGAAGACATTTCAAGTGACTAGTATTTTGTGTAGTTGAAGACAACAAAATGATATTCTTTCTATTCTCAATATGTCGTCCTATTATTCTCATTTTTCTTCTTCATAAAGCCAAAATGAGTAAAAAAACCATTCTGCCACCAGGTCCTTTAGGGCTACCTTTTATTGGAAATTTGCATCAATTTGATAGTTTAAATCCTCATCTTTATTTTTGGAAACTTTCCCAAAAATATGGAAAAATATTCTCATTGAAAACTGGATCTCTTACTATGGTAGTAATTTCTTAAGCAAAATTAGCAAAAGAGGTAACAAAAATACAAGATTTAACATTTTGTAGTAGACCTCCTTTTCTTGGCCAACTAAAAGTATCTTACAATGGTTGTGATATTTGCTTTGCACCTTACTGTTAGGGTTTTGCCCTGATTTTCTTACCTTATTTGAATATTAATTTTCTCTTGAAGGAAAATCAAAGTATTACCATAAATGCTTTAACTTCTCCTGAAATAAAAATATAATTTTCTTCCTTATTTGGGTTATCCTTGGAGGAAAAGTTTGGAACTCTATTGATTGAAGACCCCTATTCTCATATCAAGAACACAAGAAAATTCACTATGTAGTCGTTTAAAGACTTTTGTTTATGGGGAGATTTTCTCCCAATATATTTATGCTTTTTCAATATTAGTTTTTAATATGTAGGTCGTTTGACCAAATCATGATAACAATATGTTTTTAGTATGTTTTTCTTTGTTATCTAATTTATCAATCATATAATTTGCAATTGTAAGCTTCCGCATGACGCCATAATCACTTTCGAACCCAACACTTACAATGACTATTGGAGAGAAATGCGAAAAGTTGTTGTTGTTCATTTGTTCAGTCTAAAGAAAGTGCAACTTTTTAAACCGATTCGTGAAGATGAAGTCTCAAGAATGATCAAGAAAATATCTCAACAAGCAGCCGCTTCACAAATTACAAATTTGAGCAATATAGTGAGTTCACTAACAAGTACAATTATTTGTAGAGTTGCTTTTGGTATTAGGTTTGATGAAGAAGCACATGAAAAGAGAAGATTTGATGAACTTTTAACTATGTCACAAGGGATGGGGGCAGAGTTCTTTTTCTCTGATTATTTTCCTTTATTTGGTTGGCTTGATAAATTATTTGGAAAAATTAGTAAACTTGAGAAGAATTTTAAGATTTTGAATGAGTTTTATCAAGAACTCATTGACCAGCATCACAATCCCAATAGGCCAAAATCTATGGAAGGAGATATTATTGATCTTTTGTTACAATTAAGAAAAGAGCAATCAACTCCATTTGATCTCACTTTGGACAATATTAAAGCAATTCTCACGGTAAGTGATCAATTAATATGTCTATAACCAAATATACTCCCTCCGTCTAACAATAATCGTCCACTATACTATTTTGGGATGTCTAACAATACTTGTCCACTTTATGAAA
Organism: Solanum appendiculatum; assembly: GCA_018342035.1. NCBI lineage: Eukaryota > Viridiplantae > Streptophyta > Magnoliopsida > Solanales > Solanaceae > Solanum > Solanum appendiculatum. The sequence goes on along the minus strand of JAGDQO010000702.1, from coordinate 35,958 downwards.
TCAATGGATAATTTTACACTTAGTTCCCAATTTACCCTTATCATTAATTATAATCATTTTCCTATTACATTTTTCAAGAAATTGTATTTGTTATATTCAAAGGGTGATATAGTAAACTTACCCTTCTTTTTTTTTTTAGCCATCACCTTAGGTTGTGAGCCTTTGGTGTGGGGGTTACCCTTCTATTTATAGTTCCTTAAGAATTACGCAAAGTTAATAGTGGACAAGTATTGTTAGACAGATGAAATATTTTAATTTATATATACTGATGATGAAAACAATTTTAAACGGGAATAGTATATATATACATTTTTGGTGTATCTATTAACTCCTCTGAATATATAACTTGAATCTTAATTTCTAAAATTACCAAAATAGGCTTACTATTCGTAGCCGTTGTTGACTAACTTTATATCGTTAGTGTACATAAGTTAAACTCACATATTAATACTTTGCATACACAACTACTTTAGGAACTTCTTATGATTTGACTTGGGTGGGTTGAGTCAAACTTGGACGGGTCATAATGGGTTAAGATAATAATCGGGTCAAGACCCAACCCAACCCAAATTTGCTTGGGTCAAAACGGGTTGGGTCAAAATGGGTTAGGTAATGTGTTACATTACGGGTCAAGACCCAACCCGACCCAATTTTTATTAAACTTAATTGTTTTATTTGTTCTTTTAAACTATTTTAATATCTAATAAAATGATTTTTTTTCTTTATTATGGTCATATACAACATGCCAAATTAAAAAAAAAGTTTTTTAAAAATATTTTGACAAGAATTTTCATGAGCCAATTCGGGTTATACATCAACCCAATTTTTAATAGGTTGAAATGGGTCTTACTCGGTCTCCCAGGTAGCCTCTCCAGCTGAACGGTGATCCCACTGCACCTTCACTAATGCAATCTCCTTGGTCATAAGCTTACGGACCTGTCTATCAAGAATAGCTGTAGGCTCCTCCTCAAAAGTCAAATAAGGACTCAGCTCTACAGAATCAAGGGTAATCACATGCGACTCATCAGGGATGTACTTCTGAAACGACCCCAAAAATGCCCGAAAATGTGCTTCGGAAACACCTATAATTGTAATTTCCATATATCTCAAAATCCGTGCATGATTTCGGAAATTCGACTTCATATTCTTATTTGTGGGGTGAAATTGAGTGGGAAATGGGTCTAACCCGAATTTTAGAGCAATCGTATCAAAATTCGAAAATCGCAAAAATTGCGATTTGGAGGGTCAACTTTAAAGGGGCATATCTCTTAGCACACAAGGAACTGGAAGGGCTGCAACCTATCAAATTAAAAGCTCTTTGAGTTAGCTTTCCAACGCACTTGGTTTCACCTTTAGTCCAGTGAGCTTTTTTTTAGGCGGGTTGGAGACGTTTTTTATAAAAAGGGGATATGTCCCATACTTAGTCATTTTTCTTAACTCCAAAAACACTCTCTAAGCCCTCTCCAAAAATTCCACCAAGATCTTCAACCAAATTCAAACATCTCAAGCTCTAATTCCGGATTCAAGACTCAATCTCAAGCTTCGATTCTCCATTCCAATCTTCATCAAGGATTCTCCAAAGTTGAGGTATGTGGGTTTGATTGTGGAAACCTTCCTTTCCACAAGTCCAACCATTTATCCTCTATTTCTACTTCAAGTTTATGGGTCCTTATGATTATTTATGAACTCTTGAATTATGAATTACTACTACACACCCTATTATGGTCCATTTTGCATATTATCATGAAATGGAATTATTATGTGATGTTTATGGTTTACATGCTTCCATGATCAAATTATGAAGGTTGATATATATATGTATGTTGTTGGTGGGCTGATTTATATGGATTTTGGAATTGGTTGGACTTAGTATTCTTGAAATACATGATTTCATTTACATGAACAATTGCCCACCTTGTGTTTGATAAAATGCCCATTTATAGAATTCTTAGGAAAGGGAAGGTCCAAGGTACGTCCTATGAGTCGGATGGTTATGTAATTACTGAAATGATGATGAAATGGACACATGTATATGATTTTCTCTATATAAGTGTTGTGAGTCGACCAAGCCTATGTACGGGGGGTAGTAGGCCGTATAACCGTATCGAGGGGTTGGTACCTTGGTTGCCTAGTACGGGGGGTAGTAGGCCCGTATAACCGTATCGAGGGGTTGTACCTTGGTTGCCTAGTACGGGGGGTAGTAGGCCCGTATAACCATATCGAGGGGTTTGTACCTTGGTCCCTAGCTCGGGGGGTGGTAGGCCCGTGTAACCATATTGAGGGTTTGTACCTCTTTCGCCTCTCCAAGGGGGTGGTAGGCCTTGGAAATACTATATTGATGGTCACTCGCCACACATGTACTACGTCCCACTAAATATGATTTTTATGTAAGCATCATTATACATATCATTTCATTAATATGCTATCTATTGGGTATGATTACGCATTTTTCCTATGATGTCCATCTAATGTAGCATTGCATTGCATCCCATATACTTAGTACATTCAAATGTACTAACGCATACTCTATGCCTACATGATGTCACCATGTAGGGACCGGAGCACCGCTTGACCATCCTCCTCCGCGTGGCTAGTACGATTTTCTATAGTGGTTATTGGTGAGTCCTCCATTTCGGGGACGTTGCTCATGATCTTTTGCTATGTATAAAACTTTTCCTTTCTAGTTATGTTTTGACTATGAGGGTGAGCCCGGTAGTTTGTCTTGGCCCCCGCTAAGTACTCATGTTTAGAGGTGGTGTTGGACAAGTTGTGTATTATGCTTGAGCTTGACTCATCTATGGTATTTATGTATCATTTCTTTTTTTCTTGCTCCCTTAGTCCCGATTTCCCCCTTGATTATGCTTATCGCTTATGGTCATTTAATTGCTTCCGCGACCAAGGATGTGTAATGATACGCTATGAGGCTTGTTTGGGGTTCCTTCGGGTTCCCCATTCGCCGGTCACATCTAGGCCCTAGGCTTGGGTCGTGACAACTTCCGTAGCATAGAGACATGAAACACGGGATGTACCGCCGACAAACTAGGTGGTAGGGCCATCCTATAGGCCACCTCACCCACCCTGTCTAAGATCTCAAACGGGCCAACGAACCTAGGGCTAAGCTTGCCCTTCTTCCCGAATCGCATAACACCCTTCATGGGTGATACTCAGAGCCAAACATGGTCTCCCTCTATGAACACAAGATCACGAACTCTTCGGTCGGCATAACTCTTCTGCCGACTCTGAGCGGTCAACAGCCTGCTCTGAATCACACAAACCTGATCCATGGCATCTCTAAGCAAGTCATTGTCTAAGGAATCCATCTCCGCCTAATCAAACCACCCAATTAGTGATCTACACCGTCTACCATACAAAGCCTCAAATGGAGCCATCTGAATGCTGGAATGATAACTGTTGTTACAGGCAAACTCCGCTAGGGGAAAATGCTGATCCCACCTAGCACCAGAGTCAATCACACAAGCATGGAGCATGTCCTCAAGCACCTGAATAGTCCGCTCAGACTGACCATCAGTCTGAGGGTGAAAGGCTGCGCTCATGTCTAGCCGAGTACCCAAAAATTGCTGTAAAGCTATCTAGAAATGCGAGGTGAACAAGGAATCCCGGTTTGAGACTATAGATACTGGCACTCCATGAAGTCTAACAATCTGACTGATATAGAGCTGGGCTAACTTCTCCGTTGTATACTTCACCCGAACTGGAATGAAATGAGCGGAATTGGCAGCCTATCAACAACCACCCAAATAGAATCATAACCACCCACGGTGGTAGGCAAACCCACAACAAAGTCCATAGTGATCCGCTCCCACTTCCAAGTAGGAATGGGCCTAGGACACATCTCCTAGTCGTTGGTGCTCACACTTGACCTGTTGACAGGTCAAACATCTAGACACAAAGTCCGCAATATCTCTCTTCATACTACACCACCAGTAGTGTTGACTCAGATCATAATACATCTTCGCTGTCCCCGGATGGATAGAATATCTAGAGCAATGAGCCTCCTCTAGAATCAGTCTAATAAACTCTCCCACCTTGGGCACACAAATCCGGCCTCCGATCCTCAAAACTCCATTGGAATCAAGTGTAGCCTCCTTGGCTTCACCTCTCCTCACTTTATCTCGAATGAGACACAACTTCTCATCCTCGAACTGGTGCTCACGAATCTGCTCAACTAAGGAAGAACATGCCTCAATGAATGCAATCACACCACCGTTCTCCTCAGAAACCTGCAACCTGACAAAATTGTTGGCTAACCTCTGAACATCTCTAGCCAAGGGCCTCATATCAACTCTAATCGCGGCGAGACTCCCCATACTAAGAGCCTTCCTACTCAAACCGTCGGCCATCACATTGGCCTTCCCAGGATGGTACAGAATAGTCATGTCATAGTCTTTCAGTAACTCAAGCCACCTGCACTGCCTCAAGTTCAGATCCCTTTGACTGAAAATGTACTGAAGATTCCGATGATCGGTGAACACCTCACAATGAACCCCATACAAGTAATGTCTCCACAACTTAAGCATAAACACCACCGCAGCAAGCTCTAAATCATGAGTAGGGTAGTTATTCTCGTGAGCCTTCAACTGTCTAGAAGCATAGGCAATAACTTTCCCCTTTTGCATCAACACACCTCCCAAACCAACTCCAGAGGCATTACAATATATAGTAAAACCCACACCCTCCTCGGGCAAAGTCAATACCGGAGCAGAAGTCAACAAAGTCTTGAGCTTTTGAAAGCTCGCCTCGCACTCATCGGACCAATGAAATCCACAATTTTCTGAGTTAATCTAGTCAATGGTAGCCGTCAATAGTAGCCTGCTAGTCCCACGAAACTCCGAATCTCAGAAGGAGTACTAGGTCTCGTCCAACCCTTCACTGCCTAGATCTTGGCTGGATCAACCCGAACACCCTCCTTGGACACCATATGTCCCAAGAAAGCCACAGATTTGAGCCAAAACTCGCACTTGGAGAACTTGGCGTACAACTTGTGCTCTATTAAGGTCTGAAGTACCAATCTCAGATGATGGACGTGATCCTCCTCGGTCTGAAAATATATCAGGATATCATCAATGAACACAATCACGAAGGAGTCCAAATACGGACGGAACACTCCGTTCATCAACTCTATAAACACTGCAGGGGCGTTAGTCAACCTGAACGACATCACCAAGAACTCATAGTGGCCATAACGAGTCCAGAAAGCTTTCTTAGGAATATCAGATGGCCTAATTTTCAGCTGGTGATAGCCGGACCTCAAATCAATCTTAGAGAAAAATGCCGCACCCTGAAGCTGATCAAATAAATCATCAATGTTAGGAAGATGATACTTGTTCTTGACATTTACCTTGTTCAACTGTCTATAATAAATGCACATCCTCATAGAACCATCTTTCTTCTTAACAAATACAATCGGTGCACCCCAAGGCGACACACTAGGGAGAATAAACCTCTTACTCAACAAATCCTGCAACTGATCTTTCAACTCCTTCAACTCGGCCGGAGCCATACGATACGGGGCAATAGAGATGTGCCTAGTGCCCGGCTCCAAGTCAATAGCAAAATCAATGTCCCTATCCGGAGGAACAACAAGAAGATCAGTAGGGAACACATCAACAAACTCCTGAACCACAGGAATGGACTCCATGGGAGGTGGCTCAACACTAGTATCCCGAATAAAGGCCAAATAGGACAAACACCCTCTGTCAATCAACCTCTGGGCCCGAATGTAGAAAATCACCTTATTAGGGTAAGAACCACTAGTACCCTTCCACTCAACCCTCGGAACACCAGGCATCGCTATGGTGACTGTCTTAGCATGACAATCCAGAATCGCATGATAAGGAGAAAGCCAATCCATCCCCAAAATCACATCAAAATCCACCATCTCCAGAATAATCAAGTCTACCAAAGTGTCGTACCCAGTCAAAGAAACAGGACATGATCGATACACTCTATCCACTACTAAGGGCTCACCCATGGGTGTAGAAACATGCACAGGCACAAGCATACGATCACATACCAAATCAAATTCAGATGCAAAGTAGGCAGACATATAGAAGAAAGTAGACCCTATATCAAACAACACAGAAGCAGGTCGATGGCAAATTGGAACAATACTTGTGATGACTGTATTAGAAGACTCAGCCTCGGGTCTACCCGAAAAAGCATAACACTGAGCCCCTCTACCACCACCAGTATGAGCTGAACCTCTGCCGCCACGCTGAGTCACAGCTCCACCACCTGAAGCTCTACCACCCCTACCAGCTGACTGACCCCTAACCCGACCTCTAGCTGGAGGCACTGAATCTCTCTCTGGAGCTGCAAAATAAGTACGCTAGGGCCCTGAATGAGTCTGAAAAGGACACTGTCACATTAGATGACCCGGATCCCCACAAGTAAAACAAGACCTCGGAACAGTGATCTGCTGAGATGGTCCTAAGGGAGTACCACGACTACCCTGGCCAGAACCATGAGAACCACGGGACACCTGTTCCCCCTCGGCCGCTGGCATGGAAGCATGAACTGGCCTCTGAGGCTGAAAGAAAGTACCACCTCTCTGAGAACCCTTGCCTCCAGACAAGGCACCAGAAAACTGGCCACTAGCACAAGCCCTCTTGGAGTCTCCAAAATCCTCTCGAACCATCAACTCTACCTCTCTGTCAATACTCACGATGGACTGGACGGTAACCACTTTCACGGGATGATCTAAACACATACCATTTGAGGGAGAAGTTTAAAACCCTCACAAACCTACGGACCCTCTTCTCCTCATCAGGAATCGCAGACGCCGAGATAGCTGACAGAATCATGCCTCATACTCGGCAACTGACATGCTGCCCTAAGTCAAGCTCTCAAATCTCAGCCTGCTCTCCTCACGCACACTCCAAGGTATGAAACGATCACGAAAAGCACTGGCGAAAGCATCCCACTCAACCGGAGGAGACCCTACCGGCAAGGACTCTGCCCAAGACCTCCACCACTCCCTGGCTGGCCCACGGAGCTGAAGAGCAACAAAACAGACACCCCTAACATCTACCATCCTCACCGCACCAAGCATCTTGCAGTACAAAGTCAGAAACTCATGAGCATCATCACTCTTACCACCCTGAAACAGGGGTGGTCTCATCTTCTGAAACCTCTCATAACACTTCTAGTCCTTTACCGTCAAAACCATATCCGAATCCTCCTGTGCACCAACAACCGGCACTAGAATCAAAGGTGCCTGACCCACCGGATCCTGAACAACGGGAACTTGCTACTGCTCTGGGGTCTATGAACCCTGAGGCGTGCCTGTAGCACCCGGAGTAAAACTCTCCATCACTCCCAACATCCTTAATAAGGTCTCCTAAAAGAACGGTGCTGAGAAACCTGGAGGGTCCTGATCTTGACCAACCTTAACCTATGGCACAACCTCTACCACATGTTGCTCCACGAACACGACCCCTAACTCGAGCTTTACCCCAACCTCTGACTGGGGCCTCAACTGCTGCCTCGGGGACTGCCTCCCCTCCATCGCTCGAAACTGAAGCTTTGGTCCTCGACAACTGCCAAAAATAACACGTGACACTCAGCAGAAGCGATAGAACCACGCACGATAAGAGAGAAAAAAATGAAAGAAGTTTTCCTAACAGTCTTCATAGCCTCTCGAAGATAAGTACAGACGTCTCCGTATCGATCCTCGAGACTCTACGTAGACTTGGCTTGTACACGTGAGACCTATGAAAACCTGGCTCTGATACCATTTATCACGACCCAAAATTGGGTGTGATGACACCTATCCTATCCCACCAGGACAAGTCAGCCTAAAACCCAACAAACGGAAGAAAGAAACAGAAATAGCGAAAGAAATAACTAAAAGGCGGAAGACTTCATCTATTAAACCAAACCCAAGACTGGTTGTTACATGTACAAGCCTCTATTATAGAATTCGAAACAAAACTTCAAGTCTCAATGTCTGTGTCTCAAATAGAACAAACATAAGTAAAAAGGCTGAGAGAGGGATTGCCGGCATCAACAGCTACCTCTCAAGTATCCTCAACGAACCACGGAGAAAGGGGGAGAAGCTAGATCACGGTCCTGACTCGGGTCCTACACAAGTGTAGAAGCAAGGGTGAGTACCAAACCACAGATACTCAGCAAATCAACAAATAAAACAAAGCAAAACTAAAAGAATCATGAAACCCCGACTTCCAACCGAACCTCCAATAACTACAACCTGCACAGAAATTCAGCCCAACCTAACAGATTCTCAAGTCATAGATCAACTGATACAAATCAACATTATATCCTCAACAAATCAATGATATACCCAAATAAGGTCCACAACAGTTCAAAACAGTCCACTAACAAATCCACAAAGAAGTTCAACTCAAATATCAACAAGTCATCACGAAATCAAAAAGGCACTACATAGCACCACAATAGCAATGATCAAACAATACAAAGCAATACAATGCCATGTCATGAATGCATGTCTGTCCTATGATACACATCCGCTGAATCTCAGACCGGAACCCATGGGGGCCACACGTAGACCATGTATTTGCCGAAAAAGACCTCGGCACCTCATATCGCAGGCAAAAACCTCGACATCACATATCGCCGGCAGAAACCTCGGCATCACATATCGCCGGCAGAAACCTCGGCATCTCATATCGCCGGCAGAAACCTCGACATCACATATCGCCGGCAGAAACCTCGGCACGGCCAGCAGAAACCTCGTCATAATTATCACTGGCCTCACATGGACCATATATCATTAAGAGTCTCATCATAGTGTCTCAGAACCAATGCACACAAGCATGTTCACACAAATAATGAGAGAAGGATAGTGTTCACAATCACAACGCAATTCATATCAAGATAAATCACGTTACACTATCATCACATATCAACAACAATAGTCAATATCTCAATATCCTCAATTTATATATATCAATGATGTCAATTGCCTAGTCTCCATTTTTCTACCCTTTTCATCACAAGTAGGGTCAATCGTTTAGCAAAAGTCTAATGTCTAGTCCCATAATCAACAATGAGCAAAAGACAGGTTCAACGCAATCATAATCATATCGAGACTATCATGGCAACACATCAATCTTTCAACAATATCAAGTCTATGGCCCAATCACACATTGGCCTTTCACATAGCACACAAGCCATTTTATTAACCCCGCCGGTTATTATTAGATTGATTCATGTAAGAACTCACCCAACACCTCAATCCCATTACTCTCCAACACAATCAAGTAAGGAAATCGAGATTCTAAGAGATTTACAAGGTTTTAAGAGTTCACTTGCCTTAAACGAATCAGAATCAACCAACAATCGGAGTTTTTCCCTTCCGTGAGCAATCCAAATCAACACAATCTATTCACAAACAAAAACTCAATCACAATCCGGGCCTATCAAGACCAAGAACACGAAATTCGGAAGAAAAGAATGGAACAACCCCAAACTGCGATTTCAAAAACGGAATTAGAATTCGGAATTTCTTTCATAAAACTCATCCTCAATATCATAGGAACTCAATGGTGAAAACCATTTGGAAAACGGAGCTCAAATCTGCTCATAATCATCAATTTTCTCAAATTTTCAGAGTTCCATCAAAACCCCCAAAAACACACTTAAAATCCCAAATTCCAATTCAAAATCATGATATAAACATTGGGTAATCAAAGCCAAGGGTTAGAAACACTTACCCACACTGATTCCCAAGAATTTCTCCTTCAAAAATCACCGAAGAAGCTCCAAAATCATGAAAATGATGAAAATGGGACATTTCCCGATTTTTACTCTGCTAGGCATTAAATGACCTCCGCGAACGCGGAGACCAAAGTCCCCACACTCCGCGAACGCGGAGAACAACACGCTCACCCTCCGCGAATGCGGTCCCACTTCGCGAACGCGGAGGCCACCAGTCTTACCCTCCGCGAACGCTGAGGCCAAATAACTGGCACCAGATAACAGTAAATACAACACTTTCACAAGTCTCTGAATGGCCCCTCGGGATTCATTCGGAACCCCGTGCACACAAACCAAGTATGCAACCCCTCTAAACTCGACGTTCCGGACTCAATGGAACCATCGGATTTTGGATTCGAGGTCTCTTTGACCCGGAACCCGATGAAGCACCTCAAAACTAACTCATGTCTCAACAACTCAAAACAAGCTCGGGACCCTCTAAAAATCAACCAAGGCCACCCCTATGCCTAAAATCATCCCCCGAATCCAACGGAGTTTTCGGAATCGACATCCGAGCATCGGATCTCCGAATGTTGACTAAAGTCAACCATATGATCAAATTTCCACAATTTTCCAACTTAGGACCTCAAATCCTCAAAACAACCCCAAAACTGATCCCGTCAACTCTCCTAGGCCAAATCCACATTCCGGAACTGATGAAATCAACAGAATTCACATCCGAGTCCTGAAACTTTGAATGACCTCTAAAACCACAAATTGACAACTTAAGCCTTCAAAATTCAAAACTTTTCAAAAACTTCATTTTAACTCAAACTTTCACACAACCAACTTCGGAAACATTTCAAACATGACCCGGGGCAACTCTCAGGAGGAGCAAAACAGTCATTTCACAAAAATTACCAAAATTGACCATTAGGGTCATTACAGGACTAATCTAGAGTACCGTCTAAAGTTCACGTGAACTTAATAGTTTTCATTTATATTTATATATTAACAAAGCGATATAAATATCTAAATGTAGATTAAGTTATTATTGTATATTAATATTAATTTGAGATTTTCATAAAAGTTCATAAACTTCAAATTTTGAATCGAGTAAATACCACTAATATTTTCTCCCACTTCACTTTCATACTTTCCATTTATAGCTATGTTAATTATATGGTCCTTCATATGAAATTATACATGAAGAAAAAATGAGAAGTATATAGTATTTACATAAAAGTGTGTGAATTCGTCAATGAGGGAAAAACATAAATGCCTTCACCAACTTTGTGCAAAAAACATAATTTTCTTTAAAGAAAATAAATTCAGGAAGACTTTCACCTCCCACAGAAAGAGAGAGGAAGCGGCTTGACAGTAACCCCTACCTCGCATATTATTAAAATAGCAAAATAATTTCAAAGGAGAAGGACATAAACCAGACCTCCTAACTATCCTAATAGTCGACTAAATAAGTCCTACACAAAGGCAAAGCTAGATCAATAGCAATAAATATTACTAAAAAGAAAATCTATTATCAATAAATATTTCTTTTGCTACTATAACGATATTCTCATCGACTACTCATAAGATTCATTTATATAATATATATATATATATATAAGAAGACATTTCAAGTGACTAGTATTTTGTGTGAACAACAAAATGATGTTCTTTGTGTTCTCAGTATCACTTTTTATTATTCTCATTTTTCTTCTTCATAAAGCCAAAATGAATAAAAAAACCTTTCTGCCACCAGGTCCATTAGGGCTACCTTTTATTGGAAATTTGCATCAATTTGATAGTTTAACCCCTCATCTTTATTTTTGGAAACTTTCCCAAAAATATGGAAAAATATTCTCATTGAAAATTGGATCTTCCACTATGGTAGTAATATCTTCAGAAAAATTAGCAAAAGAAGTACTGAAAATACAAGATTTAGCATTTTGTAGTAGACCCTCTTTTCTTGGCCAACAAAAATTGTCTTACAATGGTCATGATATTGCCTTTGCACCTTACAATGAATATTGGAGGAAAATGCGAAAGGTTTGTGTTGTTCATTTATTCAGTCTCAAGAAAGTGCAATCTTTTAGTCTAATTCGTCAAGATGAAGTATCAAAAGTGATCAAGAAAATAGCTCAACAAGCAGCCGCTTCACAAATTATAAATTTGAGTGACTTAGTGATTTCACTAACAAGTACAATTATTTGTAAAATTGCTTTTGGTATTAGGTGTGATGAAGAAACACATGAAAAAAGGCAATTTGCTGAAGTTTCAACTATGGCAGAAGAGATGATGACACATTTTTTTTTCTCTGATTATTTTCCTATGTTTGGTTGGCTTGATAAATTATTTGGAAATATTAGTAGACTTGAGAAGAGTTTTAATGATTTAGATGAGTTTTTTGGAGAACTCATTAACCAGCATCTCAATCCCAATAGGCCAAAATCAATGGAAGGAGACATTATTGATCTTTTGCTTCAATTGAGGAGAGAACAATCAACTTCAATTGATCTTACTTTGAACTGCATAAAGGGAATTCTCATGGTAAGTAATCGACTGTATATTTCTAAAACCAATATATGCATGTATATAAAAATTTAATTTACATATATATGGATAAAATACATAGTACACTACACCAAAAATGATGATTTTTAGTGGCAACTAATTAATGGTAATAATTTAATTGTCGCTGAATATGTATTTTTGAGGCAATTAACACTCTTTTTAAATGTCCTAATAAAGCTTATGGCGACATTAGATCAAATAGCAATAAACTAATGCCGGTAAATGTTTTAACACTCTTTGTTAATGTGTATATTTATTGCCGCTAAAAGCAATTTTTACTGTAGTAATAATTGTGTAAAACACACACTTTATATTGGAAGGTTTACATAAATTCATATCTTATCTCCTAAATATAATGATTTAGGTTACTTGCATAAACAACTACTTAATTTATCTAGCTAGTGATATTGCTTTTGGGAATTTCTAATGATTTGACAATCTCTTTCAATTTTCCTCTAAATTTGATTATTTTGAAGGATATATTAACGGGTGGAACAGACACTAATGCAGTTGCAGTAATATGGTCAATGACAGCCTTAATGAAAAATCCAAAAGTCATGAAGAAAGTTCAAGAAGAAATTAGAAAATCAATTAGGATTAAAGGCATTGTGAATGAAGATGATATTCAAAACATGCCTTATTTCAATGCAGTGATAAAAGAAATATTTAGATTATATCCACCAGCTCCACTCCTAGTGCCAAGAGAAGCAATGGAAAAATCCACACTAGAAGGGTATGAAATTCATCCAGGAACTATAATTCATGTGAACTCATGGGCAATTGCAAGGGATCCTGAAATATGGGAAAATTCAGAAGAATTTATACCCGAGAGATTCTTGAATAGTAATATTGATTTTAAGGGCCAAGATTTTGAGTTGATTCCATTTGGAGCAGGGCGAAGAGGATGCCCAGGTATTCCGTGATAGATTTATAATTTACCTGATAAATCCAATTGATCCCACAATTTATTTATTTAAATTATAGATTTTACGTGAACATCATAAAAAAAAACTAGAAATTGCATTAAAAAGTGGGATAGCAATAAGCCTAAACCATTTGAGCTATCTAGTTTACAAAATATGTACAAAATTGTGTATGTAGTGTATACTTTATATCAAATCTTGAATTTATCTCTTTGTAGGTATTGCACTTGGGGTTGCAACGGTAAATCTTATACTTTCAAATCTTCTTTATGCATTTGATTGGGAATTGCCTTATGGGATGATGAAAGAAGAAATTGATACAGATGTTTTGCCTGGACTTGCCATGCATAAGAAAAATGCTCTTTGCCTTGTCCCTAAAAATTATCCCTACACCTAGTCATATAATTTATGTTTTAATATACCCCTTAATATATGGGCATAGAGTGTTTATTATTACCTAGGTTTAATATGGTATGCGCTGTTTTGAGCTAGATCACTTCAGTTATAATGTTTGTGATAATAAAATTTCCCATCTAGCTCTGGAGGAACTAGGTGATTGTTTATAAAAATTAGCGTGTTTTTATAGAAAATATTGAAGTGTGTTCCTGATTCAACATTTATATGTACCATGTTATTCAGAACATAATTATGTTTTTAGTTAAATTACGAATCATAATTTTACTGTCTATATAAATTCCTACATATTGCTCTTATTTTGGCAAAATGTTGCGTTGCGATACCAAGATTATTAATAGGAAATAGGAAAAGATAGAAGAAGCAAATTGGAAGATGCTAGATCAAAAACTATACTATAATATGATTTATCCTAGTTATTGGAGAAGGCTATTCCATATTCTATGATAGAATTTCTATCGCATATCAATAATACATAATTTTCTTTTATTATAATAACTTATAAGCTTATTATTTATAAACAAAATTAAAATTATGAAGATAAAATGATTTTATTAAAATCTCATTACTAACCCAACAAACGACCCGTTAGAAAAATTTAACATAAACTCTTTTTTTCTTTTTGGATTAAAAACTTAGATTGAAATTATAAAAAAATATTTATATCAGGTGTTATATCAAACTATATCATTTACCATGGTTGACTAATTTAATAAAGGGAAAATGTATAGTAATTAACCACAATTAAGTGAAAAAAATTGATGTGCAAACACATATTATGGAGATAATATCCTAAATGGTCACTCAACTTAAAGGTTTTATCTTAGAAAGTCACTCAACTAAGGATTTTTATCTTAGAAAGTCACGCAACTTTATTTTATAACTCAAAAGTCACTCAACTATAGATTTTTCACTTAGAAAATCACTCAACTATAGATTTTTCACTTAGAAAGTCACTCAACTATATATTTTTCACTTAGAAAGTCACTCAACTTTGTTTTATAACTCAAAACTCACTCAACTATTGATATTTCATTTAAAAAGTCACGCAATCAATTTAAATAATTTTTTCATTAAATTTTGTTGAAATACATATTTTATTTTAAGCTAGATTTTTAAGAAACCAAAAAAAGAAAACCCATTTAAATCATTTTATTGATTCAACCCACGAAAGTTTTATGAGTCAAATATATATTTACCACCAAAATTACAATAAAATCGCAAAGTCATATTATGATTTTATAATAATTTTATAACTTATTATATATACTATATTATGATGTCAAAACTGATATTGGCATAATATTATGCTATGTTTCCAGTTTAATAGTTATAAAAATAAAATAAATTAGCGGCAAACTAATGGAGTGAACAAAATAAAATCATAAAGTCGTATTATGATTTTATAACTTATATTTTATTTTATGATGTCAAAACTGATATTGGCATAATATTCTGCTATGCTTCCGGTTTAATTTTTATAAAAATGTAATAAATTAACACATTAAACTAGATTAAATTTGATCTATTAAAAATATATTTATGTGATGTACATCTATCTTAGCAGGATACCAAAATTGTTTAAATGGGTAACTTTTTATTTCTTAAGAATTTCGCTTAAAATCAATTTTTATTTCAATAAAATTTAATTAAAAAATCATTTAAATTAATTGAGTGATTTTCTAAGTAAAATATCAATAGTTGGATGACTTTTGAGTTATAAAACAAAGGTGAGTGACTTTCTAAGATAAGAACCCTTAGTTGAGTGACTTTCTAATTGAAAAATCTATAGTTGAGTGACTTTCTAAATGAAAAATCTATAGTTGAATGACTTTTGAGTTATAAAACAAAGTTGAGTAACCATTTGAGATATTATCTCCATATTATGTGTATACTATAATTTTAGCATAAGCTCCCAAATATTTTATTGTTCCGCATTGAGCTAGATACAAATTACTCTTATTACAAGAACGACTTATTAATTGGATACTTTTTTGGCATCGATTCTCTTTTATCGATTTTTCAAGAATCCAAACAAACTACTACCCTAATTAGAGAAACACTGTTTTGATCATGCAAAACCTCCGCTCTCTCATCTCCCTGTGCAATTTATTCTATTTTTAAAATTATAAGTTCAAATTTATTATTTTAATTGTAGTGAATTTTTACGTATAAATATATGTTTTGTATAGAGATATTCAATTAGATTTAGATGAACCCGCTAGCTACATCCACCAATGGTCCTCTTTGTCTTTACCGACATGTGCTATGACTTTTCAATCGATCATAAAATATGCCATACATAACCTAGCTATGACTTTTCTATGTCACTTAACTTTCACGTATTTATTATATTATAGGTAGCTAGGTATCAATTTACATCAAGATGCATGTTCCATAAAAGTTGATTTGACGGATATATAGACGGGTTCACATGAATTTAATATATATATATATATATATATATATATCTTAAAATTAATTAAATATTTATAAATAGTTAATTGTGAACTCAATTATATTTTTTATTGTATATCAATTTAAGGTTTTTATAAAATTCATTAACTTTAAATCCTAAATCTAAAAGTCACACCAACAAACACATAATTTTTGCGATTTCAGACACGGATGTTTACAACTTCAATTTCGTATATCTTGTTAGGATTTTTCCCTGATTTTCTTACCTTATTTGAAGTTTATTTTTTCTTAAAAGAAAAGTCAAAGTGTTACCATAAATGCTTTAACTTTTTCTAAAAGGAAAATATATTTCTTTTCCATATTTGGCTTATTCCTTCCATAGTGAAAAAACTTGAAACTCTATAAATTGAAGATCTCTCTTCTCATATCAAGAACACAATAGCATTCACCATGTAGACGTTTAAGAGTTTAGTTTATGGGAAGATTTTCTCTCTACAATTTATATGTTTTTTATTAGTTTTTAATTATGTAGGCCAGTTGGTCATATCGTATAATAATATTATGTCTTTTAACTTTGATGAGAATTTATTTTAAAGCGAATAAAATTGGAAAGAAAATAAAATTAAATTTCGTGTACAACTGAAATGATGGTCCCAAAATTGGGGCATTTGTGCCCTCCACTTGTTTATATATAGTCTCATTGTGTACGTATGATCCATTTATTTTAAAGACATTTCTAGTGACTAGTTTTTTGTGCAGTTGTGAACAACAAAATGATTTTTTTTCTATTTTCAGTAGCTCTTTCTATTATTCTTATTTTTCTTCTTCATAAAGCCAAAATGAATAAAAAAACCTCTCTGCCACCAGGTCCATTAGGGCTACCTTTTATTGGAAATTTGCATCAATATGATAGTTTAAAACCTCATCTTTATTTTTGGAAACTTTCCCAAAAATATGGAAAAATATTCTCATTGAAAATTGGATCTTCCACTATAGTAGTAATATCTTCAGCAAAATTAGCAAAAGAAGTATTGAAAATACAAGATTTAGCATTTTGTAGTAGACCCTCTTTTCTTGGCCAGCAAAAATTGTCTTACAATGGTCATAATATTGCTTTTGCACCTTACAATGAATATTGGAGGAAAATGCGAAAAGTTTGTGTTACTCATTTGTTAAGTCTTAAGAAAGTGCAATCTTTTAGTTCGATTCGTGAAGATGAAGTATCAAAAGTGATCACGAAAATATCTCAACAAGCAGCCGCTTCACAAATTATAAATTTGAGTGATATAGTGATTTCACTAACAAGTACAATTATTTGTAGAATTGCTTTTGGTATTAGGTATGATGAAGAAGCACATGAAAAGAGGAAATTTGATGAAATTTTAACTGTGACACAAGAAATGATGACACAGTTTTTTTTCTCTGATTATTTTCCTCTTTTTGGTTGGCTTGATAAATTATTTGGAAATATTAGTAGACTTGAGAAGAATTGTAAGGATTTAGATGAGTTTTTTGAGGAACTCATTCACCAACATCTCAATCCCAATAGGCCAAAATCAATGGAAGGAGATATTATTGATCTTTTGCTTCAATTAAGGAAAGAACAATCTTCAATTGATCTTACTTTGGACAGCATAAAGGGAATTCTCATGGTAAGTAATCAACTATATATATATATATATATATATATATAATATACATAATTGTGTATAAAAACAAACACTTCATATTGGAAGGTACACATAAAGTGTTTATATACTATGCCAAGTAGGATGCATATGGCCACATAGGACCTATATGTCTACTTATTCAACTTAATACAAGTTTAAGTGTCTATTTGTGCACATCCAAAATTGCAAGACATACATAGATGCCAGCTCAGGTCTTATCTATTATATCTAATTTTAAATCTTATCTTCTAAATATACTGATTTAGGCATACTATATATCTAGACAATGTTGACTAACTTTATATCGTTAGTATACACAAGTTAAACTCGCACATAAGTACTTACTTGCATATACAACTAACTACTTTACCTAAGAATTTCTCATGATTTGACAATCTCTTTCATTTTCCTCTTAATTTGATAATTTTGTAGGATATATTAACTGGTGGAACAGACACTATTGCAGTTGCAGTAATATGGTCAATGACAGCCTTAATGAAAAATCCAAAAGTCATGAAGAAAGTTCAAGAAGAAATTAGAAAAGCAATTGGGATTAAAGGCAATGTGAATGAAGATGATATTCAAAACATGCCTTATTTCAAAGCCACTATAAAAGAGATATTTAGATTATATCCACCAGGTCCACTCCTAGTGCCAAGAGAATCAATGGAAAAATCCACACTAGAAGGATATGAAATTCAGCCAGGAACTATAATTCATGTGAACTTATGGGAAATCGCAAGAGATCCTGAAGTATGGGAAAATCCAAAAGAATTTATACCAGAGAGATTCTTGAATAGCGATATTGATTTTAAGGGCCAACATTTTGAGTTGATTCCATTTGGAGGAGGCCGAAGAGGTTGCCCAGGTATTCTGTGGTAGATTTATAATTTACACGATAAATCAAATTGATCCCACAATTTATTTATTTAAACTGTAGATTTTACGTAAAAATCATTAAAAAAAAAAAAAACTAGAAATAGCATTAAAAAATGGGACAGTTATGAGCTTAAACCATTTGAGCTATCTAGTTTACAAAATATGTACAAATTATATATGTAGTGTATATATACTTCATATCAAATATACATATACTATATGTATAATATGTATATAGTTATACACAACATATACACTCCATCAATATATATGCTCTGTATATATATTTCGAACACATTAATAAACTAATTGTTCGCAAGATATATACCTTTAAAAATCATCTTTCAAACCCATATTTTTCAAAGAGCTCACAATTTTAAAATTATAAAGATTAGATTTTGAATTCGTCTCTTTGCAGGTATTGCACTTGGTATTGCAGCGGTAAATCTTATACTTTCAAATCTTCTTTATGTATTTGATTGGGAATTGCCTTATGGGATGATGAAAGAAGAAATTGATACAGATGTTTTGCCTGGACTTGCCATGCAAAAGAAAAATGCTCTTTGCCTTGTCCCTAAAAATCATCCCAACACCTAGTCGTATAATTTATGTTTTAATATATACGTTTACATATGGGCAGAGAGTGTTTATTATTACCTATGTTTAATATGATACGCGCTGTTTTGAGCTCGATCACTTCAATTATAATGTTTGTGATGATAAATTTCCCATCTAGCTCTGGAGGGAGGAACTAGGTGATAGTATATAAAAATTAGCGTGTTTTTTATGTAAAATATTGAAGTGTGTTCCTAGTACAACATTTATATGTACCGTGTTATTTAGAACATAATTTATGTTTTTTAAGATAAAATTCCAAATGTGTACCATGTTATTTAGAACATAATTTATGTTTTTTTAGTTAAATTCCGAATCATGATTTTATCGTCTATATAAATTCCTCCATATTGCTCTTATTTTGGCAAAATGTTACGTTGCGATACCAAAATTATTAATAGGAAATAGGAAAAGATAGAAGAAGCAAATTGGAGGATGCTAGAGCAAAAATCATAAATCAAGAAGGCACTGTAAAATTTAACATAAACTCTTTTTTTTTCTTTTTAGATTAGATCAAAATTATAAACATTTATTCATATATATTAGGTGTTTATATCAAGCTATATCATTTACCATGGTTAAGTAATTTAATGAAGGGAAAATGTATAGTATTTAACTATAATTAAGTGAAAAAAATCGATTTGCATACTATAATTTTAGCATAAGCTCCCGAATATTTTATCATTCCAAATCGAGCTAGATGAAAATTACTCTTATTAAAGAAACGAGTAATTAATCGGATACTTTTCCGACGTTGGTTGTCTTTCATCAATTTTTCAAGAATCCGAACAAACTACTACCAAGTTAGTATTAGAGAAACATAATTTTCATCATGCAAAGCCTCCACTTTCTCATCTTACTTTGCAATTTATTCTATTTTTAAAGTATAAGTTTAAATTTATTATTTTAATTTTAGTGAATTTTTATTTATAAATATATGTTCTGCATAAATATTCAACTAGATTTAGATGAAGCAATTGGGCGGGTTGGGCCAAATTTGGACGGGTCATAATGGGTTAAGACAATGATCGGGTCAAGACCCAATCCAATCCAACTTGCTTAGGTTAAAACGGGTTGGATCAAAATGGGTTAGGTAATGTGTTACATTACGGGTCAAGACCTAACCCGACCCAATTTTTATTAAACTTAATTGTTTTATTTGTTCTTTTAAACTATTTTAATAGCTAATAACATAATTTTTTTCTTTATTATGGTCATATACAACATGCCAAATTAAAAAAAAAGTTTTTTAAAAATATTTTTTCTAATTTTTTTATGAGCCAATTCGGATTACACATCAACCCAAATTTTAATGGGTTGAGCTAATGAATGAGCGGATCAATAATCCGCCCAATCTTAAACGGATTGGGTTTGATTTGGCCACCAATAGATGAACCCACTAGTTGCATCCGCCAAGGGTCCTCATTGTCTTTACTGACATGTGCTATAAAGCTCATTTCTATCATAAAATATGCCATATACTACTTCTTTTTTAAAACAAGATGATATATTATAATTTAATATGCACCAATACAAGTAAATGGCCGAGTATGACTAGTAACGTCTGGAAAAGGGGTTGGGATTACATTATACACATTAATACTTTCTATAGAAGAAGGCGACTTTTTTAGCTATTAATATAAAGAGTTCCTACTTTTTCTGCTTCTATTCTACTAGATACAATTAAGGAAGAGCTATCCAAAGTACAGGGAGTTAACTTCCTTCAATCTAGACCCTTCCTTAGCCAAAGGTATCTGCCACTTGTATCTGCCACTTGATATTTATGTATCCTTATATACAAACTTTTATGCAATATGTATCTTGATGTAAACTGATACCTACCTACCTATAAATACATATAAGTCATGAAAGCTAAGTGACATAGAAAAGTCATAGCTAGGCTGTATATGACAGGGGCTAATCTAGCTAGAGTATCGTCTTCGAGTTCATATGAACCTATTATTTTTTGGTTTTGACTTTATATATATTAAAAATTGATTAAATATTTATAATTATCTAACTGTGAACTTAGTTATGTTATTATTGTATATTAATTTGAGATTTTTGTAAAATTCATTAACTTTAAATCCTAAATCTAAAGTCACACCAACAAACACATAATATTTGCGATTTTAGACACGCAAGTTTACAACTTCAATTTCGTATATCTGAGAAGTTATTTTTAAAGCTATTAAAATTGGGGCATTTGTACACTTTACTTGTTTATAGTCTTATGGTCTACGTATGATCCATTTATATTTAAGACATTTCAAGTGACTATTTTTTTATGTGTAGTTGTGGATAACAAGATGATGTTCTTTCTATTCTCAGTAGCTCTTTCTATTATTCTCATTTTTCTTCTTAAAGCCAAAATAAGTAAAAATACCAATGTGCCACCTGGTCCTTTAGGTTTACCAATCATTGGAAATTTGCATCAATTTGATAGTGTAACCCCTCATATTTATTTTTGGAAACTTTCCAAGAAATATGGTAAAATCTTTTCATTAAAATTTGGCTCTACTTCAATGGTTGTAGTTTCTTCAGCAAAATTAGCAAAAGAAGTAATGAAGACTCAAGATTTAGCATTTTGTAGTAGACCTTCTCTTCTTGGGCAACATAAATTGTCTTACAATGGTCATGATATTGGTTTTGCACCTTACAATGAATATTGGAGAGAAATGAGAAAAATTTGTATTGTTCATTTATTTAGTCTCAAGAAAGTACAATCTTTTAGTTCAATTCGTGAAGATGAAGTATCAAGAATGATCAAAAAAATATCTCAACAAGCTGTCACTTCACAAATTACCAACTTGAGCACTATGTTACATTCACTAACAAGTACTATTATTTGTAGTGTTGCTTTTGGTATTAGGTATGATGAAGAAGCACATGAAAGAAGGAGATTTGATGGACTTTTAATTGAGACTCAAGCAATGCTGGCTAGCTTCTTTGTCTCTAATTTTTTTCCTTCTTTAAGTTGGATTGATAAACTTACTGGATTGACAGATAGACTTGAGAAGAATTTCAAGAACTTGGATAATTTTTATGAAGAACTCATTGAGCAACATCTGAATCCCAAGAGGCCAAAATCCATGGAAGGGGACATTCTTGATCTTTTGCTACAATTGAAGAAAGAGAAATCAACACCAATTGATCTCACTATGGAGGATATAAAAGCACTTGCCATGGTAATCTCCCATGTCTTAAGCCTACCTACACACACACACACTTGCTTTCAGTCTATTGTAACTCTGATCTCCTTTATCCGACACTTTGATAAAGTTCATATATAGGAGGAGTTTTAGTTATGTGACTTGGTACATTTCCTTTGAGTCCAACATTTTCATCTTTAGCGGCAATTACTTGTGACAATTATATTTAAGCACTCTTTGCAAATACTGCTAAAGCATATAGTGTTATTGGATCCAAATCACTCTTTGTTAATGTACATATTTTTTGTCGCTAATTAAAAGCTGTTTTTGTTATATTGTGAATTGACAAAATTTATTTCTTTGTAGGACGTGTTAGTTGCAGGAGCAGACACTAGTGCAGCTGTAGTAATATGGGCAATGACAGCCTTAATGAGTAATCCAAAAGCCATGAAGAAAGTTCAAGAGGAAATCAGACAATCAATTGGAAAAAAAGGCGTTGTGAATGAAGATGATATCCAAAACATGCCTTATCTCAAAGCAGTAATAAAGGAGACATTACGATTATATCCATCAGCTCCAGTCCTACTACCAAGAGAATCAATGAAAAAGTCCATACTAGAAGGATATGAAGTTGAGTCAGGAACCACAATTTATGTTAACGTTTGGGCTATTGCAAGAGATCCCGAGATATGGGAGAATTCAGATGAATTTCTTCCCGAGAGATTCCTGAATAACGATATTGATTTCAAAGGACAAAACTTCGAGTTCATTCCATTTGGAGCTGGACGAAGAGGATGTCCAGCGATTACACTTGGGGTTGCCATCGTGGAACTTACATTATCAAATCTTCTTTATGCATTTGATTGGAAGTTGCCTTGTGGCATGAGAAAAGAGGACATTGATACAACTGTTAGGCCAGGACTTGTAATGCACAAGAAGATAGATCTTTGCCTTATTCCTACAAATTATGTCTAGATTATACTCAGATATGGATATAAGGAGAGTTCTGTGATATCAATTGAAATTATTTATGCAGGTCCAAAGCATATTTAGAATCTGTACACATAATAAAATTATTTTCATGCTGAACTTATCGACTCTAAATTATGGATTTGTCTTTAGCTCCACCTATAGTGTTCATTTATGGGAGTTGGGCTGCTGAATTTCAAGATGAAACACCTTTATATTCTGTATGTACAATAAATAACAAAATATATATGCTACTGGTAGTAATTGATGCATTTTAACTACCAAAAAAGTTACTATTTTTTCATTGAAATTTTCTATTGTTCAATGAAAAAAATAATCAGGCATGCACGTGATAGGAATTGTTGACAATACAATTAAAGTAATAAAAGTGTGTTTTCTCTAACAGCTTAAGCTTTTAGTTCAGATAGTCACACACTTTAACATTCAATGACTATTTCCACAAATATTTTAATTGAATCAATGAGGTACGTAGATATCAGTTTACATCAATATACGTATCTTAATTTATTTTGGAGATTTCTTTTTGCAATTCAAAGAAGATAAGTGGTTTGCAGAGGTTGAGGGAGAAGTTTAACGTTGCATAAAAGTTGATTTGAGTGATAGGCAGGGGCTGATCTGTAGTATCTATATTTATAGATATCTATACGTGAACTCAATTATTATTGTATATTAACTTAAAATCTTTATAAACATAGTCTACAACTTAAATGATGGTCCCAAAATCGAGGCATTTGTGTACTTTACTTGTTTTATAGTCTTATGGTCTACCTAAGATCCGTTTATATATAAGACATGTCAAGTGAATAGTTTTTGTGCAGTTGTGGACAACAATATGATGTTCTTTCTATTCTCAGTTGCTCTTTCTATTATTCTCATTTTTTTTCTTCTTAAAGCCAAAATAAGTAGAAATACAAGTGTGCCACCTGGTCCTTTAGGTTTGCCAATCATTGAAAATTTGCATCAATTTGATAGTTTAACCCCTCATCTATTTTTGGAAGCTTTCCAAGAAATATGGCAAAATCTTCTCATTGAAATTTGGTTCTACTCCAATAGTTGTAGTTTCTTCAGCAAAATTAGCAAAAGAAGTAATGAAGACTCAAGATTTAACATTTTGTAGTAGACCTTCTATTCTTTGCCAACAAAAGTTGTCTTACAATGGTCAGGATATTGGTTTTGCACCTTACAATGAGTATTGGAGAGAAACGAGAAAAAATTGTATGGTTCATTTATTTAGTCTAAAAAAAGTATAATCTTTTAGTCCAATTCGTGAAGATGAAGTATCAAGAATGATCAAGAAAATATCTCAACAAGCCGCTTCTTCTCAAATTACAAATTTGAGCAATTTAGTAATTTCACTAATAAGTACAATTATTTGTAGAGTAGCTTTTGGTGTTAGGTTTGACGATGAAGCACATGAAAGGAAGATATTTGATTATCTTTTGGCTGAAGCTCAAGCTTTGATGGCTAGCTTTTTTGTGTCTGATTTTTTTCCTTCTTTAAATTGGATTGATAAACTTATTGGATTGACAAATAGACTTGAGAAGAATTTCAAGGAATTGGATAATTTTTATGAAGAACTCATTGAGCAACATCTTAACCCCAATAGGCCAAAATCCATGGAAGGGGACATTCTTGATCTTTTGCTCCAATTGAAGAAAGAGAAATCCACACCAATTGATCTCACTTTGGAGGATATAAAAGCACTTGCCATGGTAATCTTATATATGTCTTAAATCTACCTACAAATAATTGTTGTCAATCTATCGTAATCCTCCTCCTTTACCATACTTGAGATAACACTTTAAGCAAATTCATATGGATGGAGTTTATAAATTGGTTATGTTAGTACATGTACTTTGAGTCCAATGTTGCTAGAAATTTTAGTTTTATTAGAGATTTATACCTAAAATATTGAGAGCTTTTAGTGTTTTAAGACATTTTTTTTTTCTTGTCAGAGTTCTATTTTTAAAATTTTATTTTATAATATTTGACCGAGGTAGTTTAAATGAAATGATTATATAGAAAGAAATATTCATATAACTACCTCAAACTTGCTCTTAATGAAAACATAGTTATGGTAATTGTTGTGTTGTTGAGACTTTCTCATGAATTTACAATTTTATGTCTTTTTTGTGTGTCAATTTCTTTGTAGGATGTGTTAGTTGCAGGATCAGACACTAGCGCGGCTGTAATAGTATGGGCAATGACAGCCTTAATCAGGAATCCAAGAGCCATGAAGAAAGTTCAAGCGGAAATCAGACAATCAATTGGAAAAAAAGGCGTTGTGAATGAAGATGATATCCAAAACATGCCTTATCTCAAAGCAGTAATAAAGGAGACATTATGATTATATCCATCAGCTCCAGTCCTACTACCAAGAGAATCAATGAAAAAGTCCATACTAGAAGGATATGAAGTTCAGTCAGGAACCACAATTTATATTAACTTTTGGGCAATTGCAAGAGATCCCGAGATATGGGAGAATTAAGATGAGTTTATTCCAGAGAGATTCCTGAATAGCGATATTGATTTTAAAGGACAAAATTTTGAGTTCATTCCATTTGGAGCTGGACAAAGAGGATGTCCAGCAATTACACTTGGGGTTGCCATCGTGGAACTTACATTATCAAATCTTCTTTATGCATTCGATTGGAAGTTGCCTTGTGGCATGAGAAAAGAGGAAATTGACACAACTGTTAGGCCAGGAATTATAATGCATAAGAAAATAGATCTTTGCCTTATCCCTACAAATTATCTCTAGACTATACTCAAATGTGGTTATAAGGCGAGTTTTATGATATCAACTGAAATAATGATGTAAGAAAAAATAACAAAAAATAATCATGTATGCATGGTCCAAAGCATATTTAGAATATATACATGTAATAAAATTATTCTCATGCTAAATTTATCGACTCTAAATTATGGATTTGTCTTTTTCCCCATAGTTAGGAGTATTGTCAAAATGTTAAATGATTATTCCTACAGATATTGATTGAATCAGTGAGAAAAGAAAAAAAATAATAGTGTTTTCTTAAGGAAATATTAGGAAGCTTCCCAGTATTTCAACGGGAATCTGTTTCCCAAAATGCGTTTTTGCAGTGAGCTAGTTCGATGAAAATTTTTATTTTATAACACAAATTTTTCATTGTTTTGCAGTGGGAAAAACCTATATTTCTAATAGTGTTTATTGCTAGAATTTATGCTGAGTTTTTTTTCTTTCTATATTATCAACACGCCATTTTGGAATATTGAACTAATTATATCAACAATAATTACTTGTTTAAATTATGTACTTGAATTAATTAAGATATATAGCAAAGGATCATTATCAGATTTCTTTACAAATTGAAAGCTTATTCCCAAATAATGTTTTCGATGCTACCAAATGAATCTTAATTTACTCACACACACACAGACATATATATATATATATATATTTCTTCAGAAAAGATCAAAAACGTCTTTAACGTATTAGGGTCAAATTCCATATTCATTATACCGGTAATTATCTATATAATTCCTCCATATTGCCCTTATTTTTTTTGGCAATGTTTGTTGCAACACCAAGATTATTAATCGAAAAAGGAAGAAGCAGCAAATTGGAAGATGGTAAAGCTAAAAGCCTAAAACTATACTGTAAACGTGATAATTTATTCAAATTGGAAAAGGCAACTATGTACCTTAGTACTTGTAAGAATTGGAGGGGAGAAAACATTCTCACTTATATTTTTATTCTTATTTCATATTCTATCCCATATTAGATTATATAAATTTTCATATAATATAATAATTATATAAGGTATTATTTATAAACAAAATAAAAGTAGCAATCAAACACCGTATTTTAAAAATTCTATTTAAAGTATCCAAACGACCCGTTAGTTTGTAAAACACATCGTGTTGCAACACATGCATTAATAATCATAAATCAGTTAGAATGCACCGGAAGGGGCACCAAGACTCCTTTTGAGTTCAAAATGAATCATTTAGTTTGTCTTAGACCAAATCTAGAACATTATTTTCGTCATACGAAACCTCCTCTTATCCTTGATACATTGTGGATCAAGAATTAAACTTGACGAATTTAATCCTTATTTTTGTATTAAATTTATTGTACTTTAAAAATTATGAATTTAAATTTACTATTTTAATTTTAGTGAATTTTTATGTATGAAGATATGCCTCGTAAAAAATATATCTGAATTCGGATGAACCTGTTGGATATTAAAGAGCTAGCTATATTTGCCACTAGTTCCCATTGCCTATACTGACACATGCTATAAAACTCGTTTTCATGACTTATATGCAAGGTAGATATCAGTTTACATTAATGTAATTAAGTACCTTAATTTGTTTTGGAGATTTCTTTGTTGCAATTGAAAGAAATTAAGTGGTTTTCAGAGGTTTGAGGGAGAAATTAACAAGTTGTACATGTGTAAAAGATGATTAATTGATAGGTGGGGTGGATCTAGTGAGTAGAGTGTCATTTATGAATTTACGTGAATTTAACTTAATATTATTAAAAAAATAATTCATAAATTTTGAATTTTGAATTTTGATGAAATAATACAAGAAGACAAAATATGGGAAGTATAATATTTGCATCAATTAATGTGTTTGAATTTTTGACATTAACATACCTTGTATATATTGTAAAATAGCACCACAAAAAAATCATAGGAGAATTAAGGACATAAACCAAACTTCTTACTAAAGACAGTAGGAGAGACAGATCTAGATCATTAGCTTTTGATGATGTCACGACCCAAAAATAGACGTGATGGCACTCGTCTTATCCCACCAAGACAAGTCAGCCAAAAACCCAACTAATACAATAAATGCGGAAGTAAACTATAAATAACAGTCTTATACTTTAATATAATGCGGAAATTCATAATCGACTTAAATATACCCCCAAAACCTGGTTGTCACGTGCACAAGCCTCTAAAGTATTACAATTGATTTGAAAGAAATAAACAAGTCTCAAATGATATTGTCACTAAAGCAGAACAAAATCATAAATAGGAGTAAGAAGGTCCGCTGAGATGGCAAACAGCTACCTTGCAAATCTCCACAGGAAGCCTCGGACAAGAAAAGAGGGAATAGAAAGTATCACAAAAATCCGGGCTCGTAACCTACAAAAAAGATTGTAGAAGCAAGGGGTGAGTACCAAACCACGCGGTACTCAGCAAGCAAACTTCTAAACACAAGATAAGGGTATGGAATACGGGTACTCCTTACACCCCCAACCAAACCTCCACAACTACAATCTGCATAAAAACCAGCCCAACCTAATAGTTCACCATTTACATAGCACATAATTCAATAACAACACTCCAACAATTACCGATCAGCAAGACACATGATCAAGTCCATAAATCGCAAGTTCAACAGAAAGGCACTCACAAGTTCACAAATGATAAAGATATGCAATGCAATGCCACGTACTATGATGCATGTCTGACCTAATGATACACACCCGCTGTCTCTCAGTCCGGGACCCATGGGGGACATATCTGTCCATGCATCCGTCGCGGCGTGCGACACGACCCTCGATAGTACAATCCGTCGCGGCGTGCGACACGTCCCTCGATAATGAAATCCGTCGCGGCGTGCGACACGTCCCTCGATAATAGAATTCGTCGCGGCGTGCGACACGTCCCTCGAAATGGTACATCCTCTTTAATTTCTTTCTCAATTCACATAACACTTGTCATCACATAACACTTGTCACAACCATGTCTCATAATCAATGCAATTAAATGTTCACACAAATAATGAAGAGATGACCATTTTCATAACAATGCACACTTCATAACAACACAATCGTGCTACAACATCAACAATGAATCAATGAGCCTTTTAAACCATTCTCAACACATCACACACCAATAATTAATCACATTGTCTTTTATTACCCCCTTTTTATCATTAAAATTATTCAATATGGACAAGTCAACCCATCACCAAGTCCCATCACTTCCCAACACATACCACAAGGAAATACACGAATTCTATACGCTTAACAAGGGTTGAGAAATCCACTTGCCTCAAATAATTGAACAAATCACCTCAGGACTTGAGCCTTCTCCTTTCGTTGAGCTTTCAAATCAATGCAATCTATTTAAACAAATACTCACAATAAGATTTTGAAACTAACAACACCCATATTGCTATATGTTTAGCTTAGACCCAAAAACTCACCCAAATCTATAATCAAGTTCCTGAGTTTCAAATCTAGGGTTAAGTCTTAATTTCTCCCAATAACCTAACTCTAATAATATTCATATAATACAACACATCTATTATTCAATTACATATATTAATGTGCCAAACTTGAATCATGAAGTGGTGACCAATTTAGAGGCGTAATCAGTAACTATTGAAAACTGTATAAAAATCCATATCCCAACAACAATTTACTTAATTTGTCACATTATATTCCTAATGGCAATCATGATTGGCCAGCATCACATGAAGAATTGTCACTTACAAATCCTAATGTTTTCCAATTTCAAACACTCCCACCCATGACCCATTAATCCAAAACCCCAAACAACGATATGCTACAGTGGGGTCGGTTTGCCCTTCAATTTCCTCATCCAACATTATTAAGTATATAATTGATGCAAGCAGTAATCCAATATCAATGTATGCAGGGCAAAACTTGAAGCTAAATTGAGATTTGCTTACCGGAAGGTTGTCTCTTCGTTGTCGATGCAACACAAAGTCACGTTCTAGGGCAGCTTTTCTTTTCTTTTATTTTAAAGAATAATAATTATAAATTAAAAGTACTGAATTTCACTAACTTATTCTAATATATATGGGCCAAGTGATATAGGGTATTAACTAATTTAACAATTTAGTCCATTAATCACCAATCAAATTAATTATTTAAAATCATCCGCTAATTAAATAACCGTAGTTATCGAATAGTTCAAAATTTT
This sequence comes from Solanum appendiculatum, assembly GCA_018342035.1. Lineage (NCBI taxonomy): Eukaryota > Viridiplantae > Streptophyta > Magnoliopsida > Solanales > Solanaceae > Solanum > Solanum appendiculatum. The sequence goes on along the minus strand of JAGDQO010000702.1, from coordinate 5,674 downwards.
CAAAAATGACCTTCCGGGTCATTACATTATCCACCACTAAAAATCATGTTCGTCCTCGAACATAAAATGAAAGAAAGTACCTGAAGCAAAAAAAAAAGCTGAGGATATCTGGCACGCATGTCAGACTCTGTCTCCCAAGTTGCCTCTCTAACTGAACGATGCTTCCACTGCACCTTCACTGAAGCAATCTTCTTGGTCCTAAGCTTCCGAACTTGCCTATCCAATATAGCTATAGGCTCCTCCTCGAAGGTCAAGTCTGGACCAAGCTCCACTGAATCGAGTGAAAGCACATGAGACTCATCAGGAATATACTTCCGAAGCATGGAGACATGAAAAACAGGATGAACTGTCGACAAACTAGGTGGCAAGGCCAGCTTATAGGCCACCTCTCCCACTTGGCTCAAAATCTCAAAAGGTCCTATGAATCTAGGGCTAAGCTTGCCCTTCTTCCCGAACCTCATCACACCCTTCATAGGTGATACTCGGAGCCAAACATGATCACCCTCCATAAACACTAAGGGTCGAACTCTCCGGTCAGCATAACTCTTTTGTCGACTCTGAGCTGTCAACAGTCTATACTGAATCACACGCACCTGCTCCATAGCATCTCTAAGCAAGTCTGTATCCAAAGAGTCCATCTCCGCCGAATCAAACCAACTGATCGGAGACCTACACTTTCTGCCATACAACGCCTCAAATGGGGCCATCTGGATACTAGAGTGATAACTGTTATTGTAGGCAAACTCTGCCAAGGGCAAATGTCGATCCCATCTAGCGCCAAAATCGATCACACAAGCTCGAAGCATGTCCTCCAACACCTGAATCGTCCGCTCGGACTGACCATCTGTCTGAGGGTGAAAAGCTGTACTCATATCTAACTGAGTACCCAAACCATGTTGTAATGCCTTCCAGAAATGGGAAGTGAATAATGAACCTCGATCAGATACAATAGAAATTGGAACTCCATGTAGTCGCACAATCTGACTGATATAAAGTTCGGCTAACTTCTCCGCTGTATACTTCACCCGAACAGGAATGAAATGGGCAGACTTGGTCAGTCTGTCAACAACAACCCAAATGGAGTCATAACCACCCACTGTGGTAGGCAAACCCACCACAAAGTCCATAGTGATCCGCTCCCACTTCCAAGTAGGAATAGGCATCCTCTGAGATATAACCCCGGGCCGCTGGTGCTCACACTTGACCTGTTGGCAAGTCAAACACCTAGAGACAAAATCTGCAATATCCCTCTTCATGCCACACCACCAGTAATGCTGGCTTAGATCATGATACATCTTCGCCGCTCCCGGATGGATGGAATATCGAGAACAATGGGCCTCATCAAGAATCAATCTAATCAACTCTCTCGTCTTGGGGACACAAATCCTACCTCCAATCCTCAGGACACCATCAGAATCAAGGACATCCTCCTTAGCTTCCCCTCTCAACACTTTGTCTCGAATGAGACATAGCTTCTCATCATCAAACTGGTGCTCACGGATTTGCTCGATTAAAGAAGATCGAGCCTCAATAAAAGCAATCATACCATCACTCTTCTCAGAAATCTGCAACCGCACAAGACTGTTAGCTAACCTCTGAACATCTCTGGCCAACGGTCTCTCCTCAATACTAAGCGCAACAAGACTCCCCATGCTAGGAGTCTTCCTACTCAAAGCATCGGCCACTACATTGGCCTTCCCCGGATGATATAGAATGGTCACATCATAGTCCTTCAGTAGCTCAAGCCATCTACGTTGCCTCAAGTTCAAATCCCTCTGACTGAAGATGTACTGAAGACTCCGATGATCAGTGAAGATCTCACAATGCACCCCATACAAATAGTGACGCCATAACTTAAGTACAAAGACCACGGCCGCTAACTCTAAATCATGAGTAGGGTAGTTCTTCTCATGGGACTTTAGTTGCCTAGAAGCATAAGCAATCACTTTCCCCTTCTGCATCAATACACCACCCAAACCGACTCCCGAAGCATCACAATAAACAGTAAAGTCCACGCCCTCCTCAGGTAGAGTCAATACAGGAGCCGAAGTCAATAAAGTCTTAAGCTTTTGAAAGCTCTCCTCACACTCATTGGACCACTGAAAACCCACATTCTGTCGAGTCAATCTGGTCAATGGAGCTGCAATAGTAGAGAAACCCTGAATAAACCGTCGGTAATAGCCTGCCAATCCCACAAAACTCTGAATCTCGGTAGGAGAAGTAGGTCGCGTCCAGCCTCTAACTGCCTCAATCTTAGCTGGATCTACTCTAATACCCTCCTTAGACACCACGTGTCCTAAGAATATCATAGAATTAAGCCAGAACTTGCACTTTGAGAATTTGGCATACAACTTCTCTTCCCTCAACTTCTGAAGTACAATCCTCAAGTGTCGAACATGGTCCTCTTCAGTCTTGGAGTAAACCAAAATATCATCGATGAAGACAATCACGAAAGAATCGAGGTATGGTCGAAACACCCCGTTCATCAACTCCATGAATGCTGCAGGGGCATTAGTCAACCCAAAGGACATCACTAGGAACTCGTAATGCCCATATCGAGTCTGAAAAGCTGTCTTAGGAATATCAGATGCCCTAATCTTCAACTGATGATATCCGGACCTCAAATCAATCTTAGAGAATAACGATGCTCCCTGAAGCTGATCAAATAAGTCATCAATACGCGGAAGAGGATACTTATTCTTCACCGTTACCTTGTTCAACTGTCTGTAATCAATACACATCCTCATAGTCCCATCTTTCTTCTTCACAAACAACACAGGGGCACCCCAAGGTGACACACTGGGGCGAATAAACCCCTTACTCAACAAATCCTGCAATTGATCCTTCAACTCTTTCAATTCTGCTGGAGCCATACGGTAAGGAGGAATAGAAATGGGCTTAGTGCCCGGCTCCAAATCAATAGCAAAATCAATATCCCTGTCGGGAGGAATATCTGGAAGATCAGAAGGAAACACATCTGGAAACTCCTGAATTACGGGAATGGAATCCATGGGAGGTGGCTCAATACTAGTGTCCCGAATGAAGGCTAAGTAAGACAAACACCCTCTCTCCACCAATCTCTGAACACGAATGAAAGAGATGACCTTGCTAGGATAAGAGCCACTAGCACCCTTCCACTCAACCCTCGGAACACCAGGCATTGCTAAGGTTATAGTCTTAGCATTACAATCAAGAATAGCATGATAAGGGGAAAACCAATTCATACCTAAGATGACATCAAAATCTACCATCCCCAAAATGATTAAGTCTACCCTAGTGTCATACCCCGCCAAAGAAACAAGACAGGATCGATACACTCGATCCACCACTAAGGGCTTACCTATGGGTGTAGAAACACGAATAGGTACAGGCATGCTATCACACATCATATCAAACTCAGCAGCAAAATAGGTAGACACATAAGAGAATGTAGATCCCGGATCAAACAAAACAGACGCAGATCGATGACATACTGGGATAATACCTGTAATAACAGCATCAGAAGTCTCCGCCTCGGGCCTCCCCGGGAAAGCATAACACTGGCCTCCTCTGCCATCCCCAGCCTGGGTGGTACCTCTACCCCCACTCTACTGAGCTGCAGTACCACTACCAGAAGCTCTACCGCCTCTTCCTGACTGAACTCTGCCTCTGCCCTGTGGTATCGGTGGTCTAGACTGAAATGAAGAACTAGGTTGGGGTCCTCCACGACCCTTCTGGAAAGTACACTGTCGCATCAGGTGATCGGGATCTCCACAACTAAAGCAAAATCTCTGACTCGGGAACTGCTGTGCAGATCCTGAAAACCCATTGTTATTGCCTCGCCCGGTAGGTCGTTGTTGTGAACCGTACGAGCCCTGAACCGCGCAATAAGAACCACGAGATATCTGACCACCCTCGAATGTCGGCATAGATGCATGAACGGGTCCCCGATGCTGAAAAGAACCACTCCCTCGGTGTGATCCCCTGCCTCCTGACGAGGCACCATGAAACTGACCTGATGTACGGGCCTTCTTAGGGTCCCCAAACTCCTCTCTCTCCATCAATTCTGCTTCTTTGGCGGCGCTCACAATGGACTGGAAGGAAGCCCCCTCTCGAGACGCCCTAAACGCGGCCGATCTGATAGAGAAAGTCAACCCCCTCACAAATCTACGGATCCTCTCCGTCTCATCTGGAATAATGGCCAAAGCATGCCTAGACAGCTGGCAAAAACGAGCCTCATACTCTGCAACAGATGAGTTGTCTTGTCTCAAATTCTCGAACCTCAAGCGACTCTCCTCTCTTACGCTCCAAGGGATGAAGCGGTCATGAAAGGCACCGGAAAATGTCTCCCATGTCACTAGAGGAGATCCAACTGGAAAAGACCCCGAATAAACTCTCCACCACTCTCTTGCTGGCCCACGTAGCTGGAGTGTAGCATACCGAACCCCATGTGACTCAGCTAACCCAACCACCTCTAGCAACTCTCGGCATGTAGTCAGAAACTCATGAGCGTCCTCGCTCTTCCCACCCTGAAACTAAGGTGGGTCCATCTTCCGGAATTTCTCATACCTGCGCTGCTCATCCTCTGTCAACACAACTAACGGTGCACCCTGGCCTCCAACTGCTGGTGCAAGATCATTGCTAACCATGGGATCCACTGGTGGCTGTCCCACCGGATCCTGAATAACTGGAGCTTGTCGCTGCTCTTGGGTCTGAGCACCCACTCTAGGCTGAGAGTCTTGTGATGTGCCGGCCGCACCACCACCCTGAGAAAAGCTTTCAAGCACATTCAAAACCCTCAGTAAGGTATCCTGAAGCAAAGGTGTGGATGCTGGCTCTGGAGGAACCTGGTCCTCTCTGTTATCAATCTGAGGCTCTGGAGAGACCTCTCTAGCACGACCCCTTGTTGGTGCCGCTCCACGGGCATGACCTCTGGCTAACGCCGCTCCACGGGCACGACCTCTAGCTCGGGCTCTACCCCTACCCCTAGCTGGGGCTTCAACAACTGTCTCAGGGACAGCCTCCCCTCTACCACCAGTAACAGTAGCTCTAGTCCTCATCATCTGTCATAAGAATAGATGATAACTCAGTACTAAAGAAGGTAATCACGCACGATGAGAAGGAATGAACAAAAAGAAAGAAGTTTCCTAACAGTCTTCATTGCCTCTCAAAGATAAGTACAGACGTCTCCGTACCGATCCTCCAGACGCTACTTAGACTCGGCTTGTATACACGTGAGACCTATGAACCTGGGGCTCTGATACTATTTTGTCACGACCCAAAAATAGACGTGATGGCACTCGTCTTATCCCACCAAGACAAGTCAGCCAAAAACCCAACTAATACAATAAATGCGGAAGTAAACTATAAATAACAGTCTTATACTTTAATATAATGCGGAAATTCATAATCGACTTAAATATACCCACAAAACCTGGTTGTCACGTGCACAAGCCTCTAAAGTATTACAATTGATTTGAAAGAAATAAACAAGTCTCAAATGATATTGTCACTAAAGCAGAACAAAATCATAAATAGGAGTAAGAAGGTCCGCTGAGATGGCAAACAGCTACTTTGCAAATCTCCACAGGAAGCCTCGGACAAGAAAAGAGGGAATAGAAAGTATCACAAAAATCCGGGCTCGTAACCTACAAAAAAGATTGTAGAAGCAAGGGGTGAGTACCAAACCACGCGG